>ML779872.1:1258956-1272304 GCA_009831015.1 Picea engelmannii | reverse complement strand
TTTTTTTCTAGAATGATTTAGACCGTGAAATTGGGAGGTCATTGAGGAAACATATCCAAGTAGTTATGGTACAAATTTCATCTTGTGGGTCGTTGTATTTTTGGAGTTACACTCTGTGGAAAATAGGGTTTATGGCTAGTCCTGAAACTAGTCTAAAACATGTGTTTCGAGTAAAAACGCCAGAAATTCTTCATAACAGATCCAAATTCAATAAGACCAAAGGTGTTGGTTATAGTATAGTCTATAGTATTATGTGTACAATTTTCATATCCATAGATCAAATATTTTGTGCAGGGCACGCTCTACAAGTTCGCTCTCTATAATAAGCCATAATTCAACAAGGTATGCCATTTTTGCTATAACTCCTTTTTTGAGAGGTTCCAAGTAGTGAAACCTGGAGGAATTGCATAAAATGCATGGAAAATTATTACAGGTACACAATGATTATTTCAAGTTAGGTTTATTGACTAATCCAAAACTAGTCATGTGAGACTAAAGTAAAGTTTGATGAAAATGCTAGTCTCTTGTTATTAAATTTAAGGAAGGTTTGCAGGTATGTAATCATATACACCAAGTCTATTACAGAGTTACAAATCAGATTTGTATGGTGAAATTGATGAGCGATTTTGATTGAGGTATGTTACAGATAGAGTTTGTATAAGAGTGAGGTTGTGGCACATGGTTTGATGTAATGGTTTATGATATTTGGTTATGGATAGTGTGATGTATTGCTAGAGAAATTTTTATGGTTATATTGATACATGTATTTGGTCTATGGTTGAGGTACATGTTGGGTACTATTGATATTATGGTAGCTGCGGGAGGTATTTACCTCCATGTGTAAACCTAACAAGAATAGAATATTTCAGAAAGCAAGAAGAAACCCTAATGAGTTGGATAATAACCCTAGAAGACAAGTCGGCTCAAGAGGACATCTTGTATTAGGTTATTAGCTTCCAAGAGAAGAAGTTGGCTAAAAGAAATATTATATACCAAAGAATTAGTACCCAGAATGAGAAGTCAACCCTGGCAGTCTACTAGATTTAGTATAAATACAGGAGATTAGTCTTCATTCTGGACAGTATTCTCAGAACTATAGAGCACACTTGTGCGCACTGTAGTTGGGTATTTTTGTGCACAATTCTGGAGGAGAGTTATTGTTGCAGCTGCTGCAGCTAGCAGATTTCATTTTGGATTGGACTATCTCTTGGTTATGGTTTGGACTATCTGATCAGCTCTTGTTTGGTGCACTATCCTTGGAGGAAGATGCACTACCCTTTGTTTGGCTATATAGACTAGTGCTTTCTTCCGGAATGATTCTCTATTAAGGTTAAGGTGCTCGGAGGGTGGCTTAGGCCTATGGTTGGGTGACAATAGTGATATTGTCTATGGTAAAATGAGCACATCCATTCATATTCTAACATGTTATGGGCCCACACCTACTTCATTCAGTCTAACCACTGGAAGGGAGCATATCCATAAGGATATTAAGCTTGTTGAAGAACTGTCACTAGGGTTTCTAGCATGAGCAGTCACCAAAGCACTATCATTGGGGTTACTAGCAGGTGCAGTTGTAGAAACCCTAACCCTCTCATTGAGGCACCTTAAGTGAAGGGATTGACCTAATTTATGGATAGACCAGTGCACCCTATCCTAGTGCATATCCTGGTACTCCCAGCAAGCTAAGACGTCAAGTTTGAGTTTTTGGTCAAATCTAGGGCTGATCAAGTCAAGGCAACCATGACTTACTCTATGAAGTCAGAACACAAGTTATATGGAGCTTCTAACTTCAGAGTGTGGAAGACAAGGATTGACCTCATCCTTGCCAAGAATAAAGTGTTGGATGTTGTGAAAGGAAAGATCGTGGAACCAGAGTTTGAAGAAGGAACTGCAGAACGTTGCAGTCATGGAGAAGTTCAAATACGATGACATCAATTCCATGAGTATTATATTGGAATCTATAAAATACCACTTGATACCCTACATCTTCCATCTTGACTCATTAAATAAGATGTAGGATGCCTTAACAAACCTCTTCTCAGTCAGAAACATTGGACAAGTAATGAGCCTGAAGAATGAGCTCTGTGACATGAAGATGAATGATGATGATAGCATAATATCATAATTTTTTAGGATCTCTCAGTTAAGAGATCAACTACAAGCTATTGAAGAAATCATCTCAGAGACAGAACTGGTAAACATAGCACTCAATGGTCTTCCCAAGACATGGGATGCATTTGCTACAAGTATGAACACAAGGAAGGAGTATCCTACATTTGAATAAATTTGGATTTGTTGTGCTCAAGAAGAATCAAGGATCAGTGCAAAAGAGAAACGTCGAAAGAAATAAAATGATCAAGCTTTCACAGCAAGATTCAAGAATTCCAGGAACAAAAGGAAGTTTGGAAAGAAGCCAAATCTAGAGAAAGATATGTCATAAATACAATGCTTCAACTGTCAAAAATATGGTCAATACAAGAATCATTGTTCCAATCTAAAGAAAAGGAAGGAGACACACAAAGCATCAGTTTCCAAAGAAAAGAAACCTTCAAAGAATACTAAGTAAGATGAAACAGACTTCTTCCTCTAAAGACAAGGTAACAATACTCTTCTTAGTTCTTGTACATATCTTGTTTGCATAATCTATGTACATATCTTGTATATCTATCTCTTAGAAGATAATATGTTCCAAGAAGAACTATACCTATAAGATAAGGATCGATATCATCATGACTACAAGTCAGACAATACACATGAAAGAATGAAGTACATCAAGAAAATCATGTGGAAGTTATTACATAATTAACAGCCACAAGATAAGCTAAAATCAATAATCAAGAAGAAATTGGAGAAAGACTTATGACACCTTGCAGAAGGAAATAAGGATGTAGACAGAAGCATGGATGGAGGGAGACGATTATATACTTCCAAAAGAAAAACATGCACTCATACATGAAGCAAGGATTAGAAGGGATCTAATCCTATGATCCATTGAAGATGATGAAGTATGTATCCATGGTAGTAGCCATGAAAAGAAGTACATGTTCAGTTTGACTTTAGAAGAATTCTTCTTCGAAAAGAAGCCTAAAAGTATCCCTGGTTGTCCATCCACATCTGTGATTCTATGATGAAAGAAAGAAGTGGAATATTTAGGGCATGGAATCTATAAGAAACTCCATGGACCCAAGAAGCTAAAGAGAAACATGAGGAAGAACATGAAGATTCCAAGAAAGAAAGAGAAGCCATAACAACCAGTCATTGTACTGAGAATCACAAGATTACCAGCCTGATATGAACTCACTAAAATAAATCAAGCAGAGGAAGTGAAGGTTGTGATGAAGAACAGTGTATGAAATACTTATAAATGAAAGCATTGCAAGATCAAGGACTAGAGGTTCTCCCAGATGGAGGGAGAAGACTATGATGATTGTTTTCTCCAGTAAACCAGACATACTTCTACATGAGTCATTATATCATCCACAATATCCATGGGTTGGAATTCTACATCAGATAAAGGCAAAGACTATTCTCTAGAACAATTGAACAAAGAGCGTATCAAGAGAAACCTCAAGGCTTTGAGGTATACCAGAAAGAGACCCGTGTATGCAGATGGAAGAAGACAACTTGGTGGAGAATATCCAATGCACAGCAGAAGCATGGTGAAGAATTTCTATAACAGAGATACTGTATCAGAATGGTTATTCAAAAGCTTAGGATGATGAATCGCTAATCCATGACAAACACTCATGACAGCCAAAGAAGTATCACTTGGATATGTTCCAATTTGACTCTTGCCACGATGTTGTGAGCTAGCAAGAAACAAAGAGGAATATAACAAAGATTGATCAAAGCTATATAAATCCTTCATAGAATACCAGTGTTCCAGACAGACCAAAGTACATTGAGATCAAGCATTACACTCTCTGTGATGAAGTCCATAAAAGAGAAAGTGGTTCACAAATATATATCTCCATAGATGAGCAGATAAGCAGACATTTTGGTAAAGCCTCTGTCCAATATAGAAGAGTTTGTGTACTCAAGTTGGAGCTCGTGGAGACAAATTCCCTATTGAAAAAGGAAGAGATGACTCCCAGGTTGGGAGGGATCACTGATGTGTTATTTATTTATGGACAGTCATTTTTCAGCTCGAAAAATGGTCCAGGTTGAGTTACTTTCTAGTTTAGAAAGTGGTTTCAGATTTCTGACGGGCAAGCATTTTTCCAGTTAAGAAAATGGTCCAGATCGAATGGTCATTTTCGTAATGAAAATGGTTCGATGGATTGTTGATGTACCATAGACAATGATTTCCCATTGTGGTTAACATGGGGAATGGTCTAGGACAATCTCTCTTCTTGATGGTTAATCAAGAAAACTAGTCTGCCTCATCGGATAGTCATTCTTTCTAGGATCATAGTTGTGAGAAGATTCGAAGAATGGTCCATTTTGGAGGTTGGTGCAGGACAGTCATTTCCTTTGGAAATGGTCTGGACAATCATTCCTTAGGGCAAATTCATTCTGACGCAGCACGCGCTCACGAGCACGCCCGCTCATAGGATCTTCTTCTTCCTTATGGCCTGAAGAACTACAAGGTTCTTCTATTTCCCTCTCGGGAAATCTACACCCACAGCAAATCTCACACGATCCCGTTTTTCCACTTGGGAGATCGGACTTGACGGTTTCGCAAGGTCAATGATAGAATGTTGTACTCTCAGATCACCGAGACCCGACACCCCAGTCAACGCTAACCTTTCCTTCTATTTCGAAACTTTCCTTATCATGATTTCGCCACCCGTGATATCAAACAACTTGTATCCCCGACTCCCGATGTCCGATACGTCGAAACTCCACACACATGCGGGTTGACTATTCAATCGCCGCTTTACTCCATCGGCATTTCGGAGTTCATGGTATCGCAAATCCTAATGCGATTTTTTTGGGATTTCTCACTGTGAGATCCCGATAAGACGTGCCACCTATCCACCTACCGACTCCACTGTGGCCCACACTATTCTCGTCCTCGTCGAAATATCGCGTATCACAATATCGTGACTTCCGCTGCAATACTACGGAGTTTCAACCTACAAAAACCCAATACATGAGGTACGTGTAGATCCAACGACCCTTGTGGCTCGTATCAACAACCCTGCCCCTCCTGAGCTTTTAGCCTCTAGAGAATATGGCGTCGTATCTCCCCTACACCTCCACAAGATCTGACGATCCACGGGATGTCACGAATTCTCCTCGGAGAATACCGACCGTCTGTTTCTCCTTATGAATTCTATGAAATGAACCAAGTATTCCTCCTCGAAGACTTGTCCACCTGCACACTACTTACGATGCTTGTTTAAACACTTCACAACACAACTCCCTATGCTTCTCTTGGTGATTACTCGAAGGTTCTATACCTCCTGAGATTTTCTCATGGCTTCAAGTTCTCATAAAGAAGCCTCTTGCTCACACTCCTTGCGGCAACCTTCAAACACTTTCAAGTGTTTGAATACTTTGACTCTGTGCACACCTGCAGCAGCAGTCCTTCGATACTTCACTCAGGTTCACAACCCTGAGACTTTTACTCGGCCTGTGCACTCCTTGCACAGATCTTGTGCCCAACTACACCCTTGGGATGAATGAGAACAAAATCTATCTCTATCTGAACCCTCAGTTGCATGCCATAGACAACCTGAAATGGACTTCGGCCTATGCTCCAATTCACTGAGTCATTGTACGCAAACTCTGCATGTGGTAATATGCTATCCCACTGGCTATGGTGCTCTGTCACCAAGCTTCTCAGCAAGTCTCCCAGACTTCTGTTCACCACTTCTGTCTGTCCATTCGTCTGAGGATGATATATTGAACTAAACAACAAGTTTGTTCCTAGCTTCTTCCATAAGGTCCTCCAAAAATACCCTATGAATTTGGTGTCTCGATCCGAAACTATACTCCTCGGCAACCCATGAAGTCGAATGACCTCTTTGAAAAACAGGTTCGTGATGTGAGTCATGTCATTGGTCTTCTGACATGGAATGAAGTGTGCCATTTTGGAAAATTCATCCACCACCACAAAGATTGAATCAACACCTCTTTGTGTCCTTGGCAACCCCAATACAAAATCCATGCTTATCGCATCCCACGGCCTCTCTGGTATGTGCAATGGTTGATAAAACCCTGCATTTTGCTTCCTTCCCTTCGAATGCTGGCAAATTCTACATCTGTTCACGAATTGCTTGACCTCTGATTGCATTCCTAGCCAAAATTATGACTCGCTCAGCTTTGCGAACGTTTTATCATGACCAAAATGTCCGGCCAATCCTCCACTGTGTTTTTCCTTCAGCAGATTCTCCCTCATGGAGCATTTCAGAATACACAGTTGATTTCCCTTAAACAGTAATCCTTCCTTGATCATGTATTCGGCCCACTGGCTTCTATCTCTGAGAAATGGATTCTCAGTTGCTTCATACGCCTCTCCAAAATCCTGATTATCTGCATACATGTCCCTGAGATCATCAAAACCCAGAGTTTTGACTCTGAACTCCTGCAACAGCAAACACTTCCTGCTCAAAGCATCAACAACTTTGTTAGCAGCACCAGAAATATGTTTAATCACAAAAGTGAAATTCTGCATATACTCAACCCATTTGACATGTTTCCGATTCAACGTTTTCTGTTGAGTCACAAACTGCAATGCATGATTGTCACTATACAAGACAAATACTTTTGGAATCAAGTAATGCCTCCATTTCTTTAATGCCTATATGACAGCATAGAACTCCTTATCATATGTGGAGTACTTCAATTTCGCTTCATTTAGCTTCTCGCTAAAATACGCAATTGGCCTGTCTTCCTGACTTAAGATTGCCCCGATTGCAAACCTGCTTGCATCACACTTCACCTAAAATGTCTTCAGGAAATCCAGCAACACCAAAACTGGTTGTTTCGTGATCTTCCGTTTCAACAATTTGAAGCTCTTCTCAGCCTCTTCTGTCCAATGAAAAGACTTATGTCTTTTCTTCACTATGTCCATCATTGTTGCGCTAATTCCACTGAAATTCCTGATGAAATTTCAATAGAAACTAACCAAACCATGAAAAATTCTCACCTCAAAAATATTCTTCGGTGATGGCCAATTCTTGATTAACTCCACCTTATCTGGATCTATCCTCAACTCATTCACCAAAATAACAAATCCCAAATAAATGAGCTCTGTCTTCATGAATGAGGA
Source organism: Picea engelmannii (assembly GCA_009831015.1). Classification (NCBI taxonomy): domain Eukaryota; kingdom Viridiplantae; phylum Streptophyta; class Pinopsida; order Pinales; family Pinaceae; genus Picea; species Picea engelmannii. The sequence goes on along the minus strand of ML779872.1, from coordinate 1,265,085 downwards.
TTTCTTCATATTTATCAACAGCTTCTCCTGCTGTAGCTTCCGCATCACTGTAGCCAAATGCTTCAGATGCTATACCAATGATTTACTGTAAACCAGTATGTCATCTAAATACACAATGAAAAATTTCCCAATGAACTCCCTCGGGACTTTTTTCATCAACCTCATGAAGGTACTCGGTGCATTTGTTAAGCCAAACGGCATAACAAGCCATTCATACAACCCTTCGTTTGTTTTGAATGTTGTCTTCCATTCATCACCTTCTCTCATGTGAATCTGGTGATAACCGCTTTTCAAATCAATCTTTGAAAAGTACTTTGCTCCACTCAAGCAATCCATCAGATCATCCATCCTTGGCAATGTAAATATGTACCTGATGGTTATCTTATTAATTTCCCTTGAATCAGTACACATCCTCCAGCCTCCGTCTTTCTTCGGACTGAGTACTATTGGAACAACACACGGACTCAAGCTTTCTCTGACCAAAGCTTTGTCCAACAAATCCTGGACTTTCCTTTTAACCTCTTCATTCTCTTGCGGCGTCAATCTATACGTGGCTTTGTTTGGAAAACTAGCTCCTGGTATGAGGTCAATATGGTGGCTCACACTCCTGATCGGTGGCAACGAATGAGGTAATTTGTCCACAATTATATCAACGAACTCTTCCAGCAGTTCATGAACCTCCTCTGGTAAATCATCCACTCTTTTGCTAGTCAAAACAATCCTCGGTTTTCTGACCACAAAGAACTGTGGATCCTCCTTCTTCTTAACCTCATTAAGAAGTTCCTTCCCACTCATGAGAAGTATAGTGTTGCTTACTTCCAGTTTCACCTCCTTATCCTTAATCGAAAGCAACATGTGTGTCCTCCCATTCTTCTCTAGGGTGTATGTGTTCATTCGCCCATCATGAATCACATTCCTATCATATTGCCATGGTCTACCCAGCAATAGATGACAAACATCCATAGGAATAACATCACATAAGATCTTATCATTATATCCTCCTATCTTGAATTCAACCAAGCATTGTTTAGTGACAGTTACCTGGTGTCCTTTTTGTAGCCACGAAACTCTGTATGGGCTTGGATGATCAGTCGTCTCCAGCTCCAGCTTCTCCACCATCTTTGTAGATACGATATTATCTGTGCTACCACTATCTACGAAGACCTTGCATACCCTATCTTTGGTTTTGCAAGTAGTCCTGAAAAGTCTATTCCTTTGGAATGAACTTTCCACCTCCTTCTCAGGTGTCAAAAGGACTTTTCGCATCATGAGCAATCTTCCACCTTCAGCGTCTTTTGCCTCAACATCCTGCCTCTATGCCTTGGAAATGTGAGCTTCCCCAGTCTCCTTCTTTTTCTCTGGACACTCATAAGACTTGTGCCCATTCTTCCCGCATGTGAAGCATGTGACGACTCCACCTCTTCCTCTTCCTCTACCTCTAGTATGAGGAAAAGTGTTGTTATCAGCATAATCTCCTCTCTGCTCATTATGTTGCCCTCTCTGTTCATCATATTGTTTCCCTCGCTGTGAATTTCCACCTCTCTCTGTATGAATCTGAGGTTTCTTCCATTCCTCTTTGGTCTTATGATATCTATCCTGGGTAGCTGATTTGCCTCTTGGCTGACTTCTGCCTCAGCCCCTTTGACTCTGCTTTCGGCTCAGCTTCTCTTCAACTTTCAGAGCCATTTGATAAGCATCTTCCACCATCCGGATGGTAACCATGCTCATCTCATCCTGGATATCATATCTCAGGCCATTCATATATCCGGCAACTTTCTCATCATCGCTCTCCCGGTGACCTGCCCTGATGTTCAGTTTGTAGAATTCCTCAGTGTATTCTTTCACTGTCATCAACTTCTGTCTCAGGTTCTGCATCCTCTTGAACAGAGTAATTTGATAATCTCTCGGGATGAATTTCGCCTTCATCTTCGCGATCATCCTGTCCCAGCTTTTGATCTTCTGCTTACCCTTGCAGCATCTGTCAGCTTGCAGTTCATCCCACCACAATGCTACATTTCTCTTCAAGCATGTGACATCATGCTTGACCTTCTTGTCCTCTTCGACATCTTCGTAGTCGAAGTATGTATCCAGAGCTCTAATCCAATCTAGAAGCTCCTCTGCATCCAAGTTTCCCTCATAAACTGGAATGTCCATCTTCGCTCTTGCACCCATCCTTGCAATAGCTCTGATCAAATGCTCATTTGATGCATCTTCGGCTGCAACTTCTTCTTCACGCTCAGCCTCTATTTCACTATTGGACTCACTAAGATCCCCTGCACGAGCTGTGCATCTTTGCGTTGTCTCCATGTCTTCGAGTCTAGCTCGGAGATCACGCATTTGTCTCTCCATGACTGGATTTGTTACCTGCATGCCCCTTCTTCGCGGCATTTCCCTGTCCTCTGGATCAGGTGATTGTCTATCTCTTCTCGGTGGCATGGTGAATTCTCTTCTCTGCTACAGAAAGAAAAGAACCTTTTTGTGCTATGATACCAAACTGACGCAGGACGCGCTCGCAAGCACGCCCGCTCATAAGATCTTCTTCTTCCTTACAGCCCGAATAACTACAAGGTTCTTCTATTTCCCTCTCGGGAAATCTGCACCCACAGCAAATCTCACACGATCCCCTTTTTCCACTCGGGAGATCAGACTTCGCAGTTTCGCGAGGTCAATGATCGAACGTTGTACTCTCGGATCACTGAGACCCGACACCCCAGTCAACACTGACCTTTCCTTCTATTTCTTAACTTTCCTTATCGCGATTTCGCCACCCGCGATATCAAACAACTTGTATCCCCAACTCCCGATGTCCGATACGCCGAAAATCCACACACGTGCGGGTTGACTATTCAATCACCGCTTTACTCCATCAGCATTTCAGAGTTCGCGGTATCACGAATCCTAATGCGATTGTTTCGGGAATTCTCATTGTGAGATCCCGATAAGATGTGCCACATGTCCACCTACCGACTCTGTTGTGGCCCACACTATTCTCGTACTCGTTGGAATATCGCGTATCGCAATATCGCGACTTTCGCTGCAATACTACGGAGTTTCAACCTACAAAACCCCGATACATGAGCTACGTGTAGATCCAACGGCCCTTGTGGCTCGTATCAACAACCCTGCCCCTCCTGAGCTTTTATCCTCTAGAGAATATGACGCCATATCTCCCCTACACCTCCACAAGATCTGACGATCCACAGGATGTCGCGAATTCTCCTCGGAGAATATCGATCGTCTGTTTCTCCTGATGAATTCTGTGAAATGAACCAAGTATTCCTCCTCGAAGACTTGTCCACCTGCACACTACTTACGACGCTTGTTTAAACACTTCATGGCACAACTCCATGTGCTTCTCTTGGTGATTACTAGAAGGTTCTATAGCTTATGAGCTTTTCTCACGTCTTCAAGTTCTCAGAAAGAAGCCTCTTGCTCGCACTCCTTGCGGCAACCTTCAAACACTTTCAAGTGTTTGAATACTTTGACTCTACGCACACCTGCAGCAGCAGTCCTTCAATACTTCACTCAGGTTCACAACCCTGAGACTTTTACCTGGCCTGCGCACTCCTTGCACGGCTCCTATGCCCAACTACACCCTTGGGATGAATGAGAACAAAAGCTATCTCTATCTGAACCCTCTGTCAACACACTCCTTGCAGACACTTCAACTGCACTCCTTGCAGGAATTATCTGGCTCAAATAGAGAAACAATTGAAACTCATTCCATCACCCTTTTAGACTTCAAACTCAAACATGAAATCATATACACAGCATATAAAAGAAAATGTATAACTGGAAGCAAACATTCATGAGCATATCAACATCAATACACAGAGAACAGCACAAAGCCATGAATTTGAATCAAACTCTTCTATTAATTCAAATGTTTGTACATGGGTGTTCTTACACATCTCTCTACATGCTCTTGCTCTCTTCAACAATGTTGCTTCATAATCATGTTACAATGCACAATGAGGGTGTCTATATCCCGTTTCCCTCTTGCGCTCTCAAACAGTCTAATCTAGAATTAAATTCTATCTACTTTACATTAACTACTTTAAATGTCGTCTACCTACTAAAGGACGAGAGTAATCCGCTCAAGGTCCATTTACAATATACAAGTGCGCTTTATCTTAATGGATCATTTAAGATCGCACAACAATTTCAAGGTGTTTTCAAAATTTGTGCTGGCACTCGTCCAGATGTCCTCCACTTCCGCGTTTGCTCGCTTGATGTGTTGGCGATGCTCCTGCATCACATTCTCTCCAAGTTTCACTTTTTTTAGTGCCAGAGGAATGGCCCAGGGTGGGGAATGATCCAGGTTCAGAAATCAGGGACAGGCATTCCTTAGGGTAGACTCATTCTCTCTAGGTTGCACTTTGTTTAGTGCCACAGGAATGGCCCAGGGCGGGGAATGGTTCAGGCTCAGAAATCAGGATAGTTATTCTTCCTTGCTTGAGAAGAATAGTTCATATAGATCATCATTGATGTTTGAATTTCTGGGGGCATATGCTCTTCTAGATCTCACAGATGTGAGTGGAAGAATGGCCCAGATAATTCAGTTTATATCATAACAATGTTTTCTGTGTAGGTTGATATCAGATGATTTTTATGGAGACTGTATGTCTCTAGACAGTAGATGCATGCTATTGTGGTGGATGTGTTCCACTGATTATGATTATATGTCATTGATCAAGTATCTGTGTGCTACTTGGTATGGTAGTGTACCACTGGATTGTGGTTGTGTACTACTGTGGATAGACACAGTTGTGTTCTATTGAATGATATTTTTTTGATTGCCTTGAAGACTATCAGCAGTCTTGGATATGATTATTATTTAGATGGATTATTAATGGACAGAGATTTCCCAGACAGGAAAATGGTCTAGGACATATGTTCGGATTAGAAAAAATGGCTCTTATGTCACTCTGTGGAGTGAGTGACTTATCTAGCATCATGTTTGATTACTCATATGGAGTATGGTTTCGAGAGATGATGCAGCTAATGACATTGATAGTGATGATGGCACTCATGATCTAGTCATGAGATAGTCTATATGACTATGTTGATGCTACCGGGTGAATGGTGTGTTTGTGCTCAAGACCATTACCTTCAATACCTCCCTATCTAGGAGGGAGTGTTGATATTATGGTAGTTGTGGGAGGTATTTACCTCCACGTGTAAAACTGGCAAGAATAGAATATTTTGGAAAGCAAGAAGAAACCCTAATGAGTTGGCTAATAACCCTAGAAGACAAGTTGTCTCAAGAGGATAACTTATATTAGGTTATTAGCCTTCAAAAGAAGAATTCGGTTAGAAGAAATATTATATACCAAAGAATTAGTACCTAGAATGAGAAGTCAACCCTGGCAGTCTGCCAGATTTAGTATAAATACAGGAGGCCAGTCTTCATTCTAGACAGTATTCTCAAAATTGCAAAGCACACTTGTGCGCACTGCAGTTGGGCAGTTTTGTGCGCAAGTTCGGAGGAGAGTTGTTGTTGCAGCTGCTACAGCTAGTAGATTTCGTTTTGGCTTGAACTATCTCTTGGTTATGGTTTGGACTATCTGATCAACTCTTGTTTGGTGTGCTATCCTTGGAGGAAGATGCGCTACCCTTTGTTTGGCTATCTAGCCTAGGATTTGCTTCCAGAATGATTCTCTGTCAAGGTTAAGGTGCTTGGAGCGTGGATAAGGCCTATAGTTGGTTGACAATAGTGATATTTTCTATGGTAAAATGAGCACATCCATTCATATTCTAACAGGTACATGGTTGAGACAAGTAGTTGATGAGTTGACACATACATAAGGTGTATAGTTGTTGATGTTGGTACATTTTGATGAGTCATAGTTTATGAGTAGTTGATACATGATTGGTACATACTTGGTACATGGTTGAAGGCACTTGTTAGTAGTATTGTTGACACATGGTTTATGGATGATGTAACATACTTGTATTGGTATATTATTAGAAGAACATATTGATATTGGTGATGATTATGAGTTGTTGTGTTATGCTTGGTTGATGCACATATTTGAGAGTTGTCTTGGTGATTGATCTTGGTGAGTAGATCTGATTTGGTTGATAATATTGATGAGACAGGTTGTTGTGATAGGTTGTTTGGACAGG
>ML779872.1:1189216-1218968 GCA_009831015.1 Picea engelmannii | reverse complement strand
CAATCTTGGTGTAAATACGCAATTCCACGAGCCACACCCAAAGCTATAGAATACAATTGTTCCCACATTAAGACTTGCCCCTTCTCTTTTCCGGCAAATATTAATTTTTCGAGAGATCCATTGATCATGTACTCATATACCAGTGCGCTTGTAAAGCTGTCAAAGCAATACCCCAACAGACGAACCAGATTGACGTGATGGAGCCGCCCAATGGTGGCCACTTCGTTCATGAGTTCGGTGCTCTCGCTGCGCCTATGCCTATCCAGAAGCTTAACGGCCACTAGAGTGCCGTTCCGAAGCTTTCCTTTATAGACCACACCAAAACCCCCTTCTCCCAATTTTTCTGCAAAGTTGTTTGTGATCTTCTCGAGTTGTGAGTGCGAATATCTGGTTGGCATTTGATCAGCATATTCCTTTAGGAATTCCTCCACCTCCAAATTAGAGCAGCGAGGAGCAGGTTTTCTCCTCTTCGCATATAACATTATACCCACTAATAATCCTGCTGCTATCAACACAGCCGCTCCAACTGAAACACCTGGAGTTGTTAAAATGATTTTAGTAATCAATAAACGTAGCCATACCCATCAACAGATCAGCGAAAATACTTGTGAAAGTATCTTTACCTATTGCAACGCCAGACGTAGCCTTCTTTCCTGATTCACAAATATGAATGGCAATTTGGTTAATTACATTCTATTTAGTTCGATATTCAGAGACACTTGTACATAAATATCAATAAAAGAGTACCTTGGCCAGAGCATTTGTCGGGATTAGGTCCATCCATGCAATGGCAGAGGAACGACGCAGCCTCAGATGTAACTGAGACGTTGTAACCACATATCCCTCCACTTCCTTCACATGATGCACAGTTTTCATTTCTCTTTGTATCACTGTAAACCCATTCATGAACTGTTACATTTTCCAGATCACATAGCGGATTCGGAGGAATCCCAATGCGGTACAAATCGTAATAGACACTATCATTACATTTCCTGAGCTCCCCTCCTTCTGTGTTGTAGATTACATCCGAAAAAGGTGTCCTACAATTGTACATGTATAGAGTCCAGTTGTATCTCCTCGTAATGTTGAAGGCAGTGCCTGCAAATTCAAAGTCTGTATTAAGGGGATCTTGTAAAAATTGGCAGTCCTCGCCCCTGACAATCGCGAAGGAGTTGTTATTTTGGTAAAACTCTAGTATTGTGTAATTCTGCTTATTAATCGCAATTACTGGAGTTGAGTTCTGCAAACAGTCGATCTGAAATGCAGGGTCACCGCATCCATGCTTTCCTACACCGAAAGGATACTTAAAAGTTAAGTCACCACATGTACGACCTGTATTATTGCAATACTGAGATTGTTCGTCCAAGCATAGGGAGCAGGGGAATAGAAAGGCACAGCAGGTAAGGAGGAGGAGGTGTATCCGGATGGAGGGAAGGCGAGGAACATATAATTCCATTGGGAGAAGATGAGATGAAATGATAGGTATCGATAGGCGTTGGCGCTGGGATGACAAAAACTATTCCTGAATCCTAACAGCAGGATTGGGCAATACTGTTTTTGTAAAAATACTGATTATAATCTTGAGAAAATTTTATAATATCTACAAATAGAGGGATCGTATGCACAAGCATCGAAGATTATCAACCTGGTTGCAGTCGGGGATGCCGTAAGGCCTTTTGATAGGAATTGGGCAATAATTCGGGGGAGGTAGAGTTGGAATGATTCAGCCGGCATTGAATCATAACGTCAACAAGTGATGCGTTCCTGGGTCGTGATGAGGGAAAGTCAATAATTGCACTAAATCAACTTATTTTTTAAATCGAAAGTCATTGACTGACTTGTATCACCAAGTAATGTAAGTCCGTGGGCCCCTCACTATGGACATATAAGTTTAATTAAGTCCGTGGGCTCCTCACTATGGGTTTTCCAAGATAAAATCTTATGTCTATTGTGCATAGCTATCTTTCTATGATTCCATTGTTTCCACTGCAAATTTATTTTGGTTGATATTTTCAATGTGTAATTATTCTATGATAACAATGACACACAATTATGTTTGAAATCATAAGGAAATAATTATCAGATCTGAAAATTGAAAATTCAACATGGTGTCGAAGCTTGGGATTTGAAGAGAAGGGGATCAACTTGAGACACATTATTGGGTACAACATTGGATTTTTCTTCTTTTTGTTGTTATTGTTTCGGGCAGGTCACAAGTGACATCTTTGAAGGAGCTAAGGAGTTATCTCTGATAGGGAGCTACAATGACAGTTGCAGGTGGCAACATGTTATTTGGTCTCTAGTTTGAGACATGGAGCAGACCTTCCAAATGAGGAATTGTGGACTATTGCAGCTCGGTGGAGTGGCAAGATGGGAGTTCTAGTAGATTGGTGGAGAGCCCAGATCACAATAGTATCTTATGTGGAAAATTGTCAACCCTATGGATGGACTTCCGGTGACTTGTCATGGTGGGTTAAGATGGGTGCAGCTCATGTGCTTTGGCACAGACGAGATGGCTTCAGACGTTTCGCAGGTTGATGAGATAGATTCCTCATCGAGCCAGCGAGTTGTAAATTGTCAAAGTATGACAAATTTATGAGGTATTTGTGTCCAAGGAGAAGAGGACGAAGTTAGAACCTTCTGGAAAGAAGGGTATTTTTGTGGGATACAACTAGACTTAGAAGGTCTACAAGATCTATATTCCAAGACAACCTCAGATTGAAGTTAGTTGTGATGTCACCTTTAATGGAGAGATATCCTCCAGGATGTCTAGAGAGTCTCATATGGAGATTGATAATGATCAGGAGGCTCCAAAGGATGAGGGTACAGATCCCTCTAATCCAATTGTTCATCCTTCAAACTATCAAGATGAGTCAGTAAAGCCAGCAAAGCTAATGAATCTACCTAGAGATGTTGCAGTGACCAAGAAGAGTATAGCATGGCTTTGTGACACTTTGTAGGATGCAAAGAGGCATGCAGCTCCCAGTAGCACTTTTAAGGAGAGAAAATGAACTCAGAGGTTCTCGAGCTATATGGTATTGATGAGTCACATCATTGGTTCCAAACCTTCTAGTTATGAGGAGGCAGTAGGTCAACGAGTTTGGAAGGATGCCATGATGGAAGAGTATAAGTCCATCATGAAGAATGATGTTTCAGAAATAGTTCCAAGACCAGAGGGGATGTCAGTGGTGACTTCCAAGTGGATCTATAAGATCAAGGATGCAATAGATGGAAGCATCGAGAAGTATAAAGAAAATTTTGTGGCAAGAGGATTCTCTCAAAAAGAGGGAGTGGAATATGAGGAGGCTTTTTCTCTAGTCTCCATGTACACTTCCATCAGGACTATTATTTCTCTTGCTTCAGTTATGGGTTGGAGATTACATCAAATGGATGTGAATACCGTGTTCCTCAACAGTGTGATTGAGGAAGAATTGATATAGAGCATGTAATTTTATATATGGGAAGGAGTCCCATGTTTTCATATTAAAGAAGGATTTGTATGCACTCAAGAAATAACCCAGGGTATGGTACTCCAGGATTGATGGATACTTGATGAGTTTTTACTTCACTAAGAGTGATGCAAATCCATATTTACTACAAGGTTGTTGATGGTGATGCATTGATCTTGGTATTGTATGTTGATGATTTGTTCCTCAAAGGGGCAGAGAGGCTCATTCTCGGGTGCAAGAGGGAGTTGGCTTCAGAGTTCAAAATGAAGGATCTTGGCTTGATGCATTATTTATTTGGATTGGAGGTGTGGCAAAAACCAGGTGAGATTTTCCTCGAAAAAGGGAAGTACACAATTGAGATCTTGAACAGATTTGATATGATGGACTATAAGTCCACGACTACACCTATGATGAAAAATATGAAGAGGCTGAGTGATTCCACTTTAGATTCATATTTGGTGGATCCCACTATGTACAGGAAGTTGATTGGATCCTTGATGTACCTGGTTAACACTGAGCCAAATATTTTCTTTGTAGTGAACACCCTGAGCTAGTTTATGGTTGAATCGAGGTACTTACATTGGGTTGCAACAAAGCATGTGTTTCGGTACCTGCGTGGTATAGTGGGATATGGTCTAAGATATGTCTAAGGTTGTGAATAAAGGTTGCATGGATATACTGATTTCGACTAGGAAGAGAGTGCAGTGGACAAAAAGAGCACCTCGGGGTGTTTCTTTAGCTTAGGATCAACTATGGTATCCTAGATTAGCAAGAAGCATACTTTTGTAGCACTCAATACAACAGAAGCGAAGTATCTCACAACCAGTGTCTCAAGTCACGAAGCAGTATGGGTTCAAAAGATTCTTCTAGGACTATTTGATGAGGAGCTAGAGAAGACCTTAATACATTGGAATAATCAAAGCCATGCCAAGATTTTGGAAGATCCATTATTTCATGAGAGGGCGAAGCACATTGAGATAAAATATCATTTCATCTGAGACATGGTAGAGAAGGGAGCAGTAAATCTCAAGTACATATCCACAGATGAGCAGATTGTGGACATTCTCACCATGCCTCTATCTAAGGTGAAGTTTATATACTTCATAGACAAGCTTGGCGTGATGCGTAATGTCTCCCTCACTGAGAGGGAGTGTTGATGTTTCTCTAGTTAGCAACACCCGACAAACATTCTCCCAGATTTGTCATGTTGATTTAACCAAGGGAGAATGATACATTCACTCACAGGGCCATGTTGATTTGGCTAGTGGTGAATGGCCCAGAGGAAGTCTTTCTCCTATTAGTCATGTTGATTTAACAAGGAGTGAAAAAGACTTGATATGCTGTCATATTTTCTTCTCCAAGATGGAGTGATCTGTTTTTTATAGGGTAGGTTTGACTTGTTTACAACTCTAGTCTAATGTTGAATATGTAGGCTCAAGAGACCTCTTGTGATGAGGGGATTATCAATGGATCTACTTAACATTAGAGGCCTATATTAATTAGACGTGCATGTGAGGAGATGATACAACAACAAGGCTCATGAATTTTTTTTCTAGTGAAGAATAAATTCCAAGAAGACAAGACAAACCATTGAAGAAACCCCAGAAAGAATTAAAGAATATATAGAAGAAAAAAGTACAAGTCGACCCCACAAGTAAATTAAAGGCGACTCAACATGTATAAATATAGGCTGGATCATTTCATTTTGACACATCACACAACTCTTCTCATCAAGTTTGCAAGTCCCAATTGCAATTGTTGTTCCCAGTTGTAGTTGCAGTTTCCATTTACAGTTGCAGTTTCCAGTTGCCAGTTGCACAAATTTTGAGGTGTGCTATCTTGTTTAGGGTTCGATATATTTGAGGGTTCTTCCTCATACAAGGGAGAAATACTTTGTGTGTTGGTTTTCTTCATATTGATGGCGATGTACTTATTGGCTAGAATTCTTCTTAAGAAAATTTGTTGGTTTTTCTCCCAAGGTTGGGTTTCCTAGGATAAAATCTTGTGTCTACTATGCATGACTATATTTCTATGATTTTTTTGTTTCCACTGAAAATTTATTTTGGTCAATATTTTCAGTGTGTAATTATTCTATGATAATAATGGCATAAAATTATGTTTGAAATCATACGGAAATAATTATCAGATCTAAAAATTGAAAATTCAACAATAGGTCTAAGGAACACAAAGACGTTATTCCTGAAATGATAAGGAGAATGAAAATTCTAGAAACAAGGGTTTCCAAATAGAGGGGACAATTTTAGACACTAGGGAAACATGGCACTTGCATGACATTCTTCAAAATGTCAGCATAAGGATGCATTTCTTGACTATGTTTTTCCTCCACCCCAAGGCTCTCTTTTATACTCCATTTTGATGGTTGGAGTTCTTATGTACGGGATTTAGGAAGTTAGGGAACAAAAAAACCCGTAAAATTCACTCGAAAAGTCAAGATTATATTTTTTTGAGCCAAAATTAACATGTACACATTTTTTTAACATGGAACTCATGTATATACACAAGTTTCTTTAAGGAAAGTCACGTACATTTTGATAAATGGGGTTTTTAAATAAGATTTCAAGTAGGAAAAAGGGGATTTAATTCCTCCAACTAGGTAAAGGGATGTAACATAGGCTAATGATTCATCATATGCATGTGTAGTGGAAAATGATGCTATAACAGATGCCTCCTAATGTGTGAGGTCAAAACGACTACTGATGGCTGGAATACATTACAAAATTCATGAGATAATGGAGGGGAAATTAGGTAGGAATAGTTGAAGATCAGTCCTAGAATAGTATCTACAACAGAAACAAGTATGATACTATCTTCTCAAGTCGGGAATTCCCATGCTTGAGTGTGATGTAAGCATGGTCTCCAATCAAATACATTGTGGATCCATGAATGATAAAATATAATTGATGTCCATGGCCATGGAAAATACACAGTGGATCCATGCAAATGTAGATCATAGCCACTGATGGATACACAATGGAGCTATGTCTCAAAATTAAATCAGATGATATATGGAGCCAAAGAAGTGAAAAAACTAATCCTATACAAGTACCAATGTATGTGAGGGTGGTACAATTAATATAGGTTCTATAGGAGCACAAAATGTGTGATGCTCGTACTTCACCTAAAGTATTCAAAACAATCTTCCTTGGTATGAGTCTACACTATGTGAATAAAGGTGTTGAAGTCGACCAAAGTGAGACACCATTTGATTATAGGTCATTAATGTATAATGTTAACAAACATGAGAAAACCCATTGATGATGACAATGGGCATCAAGATACCTAATACAATCTAACAAGTGTGAATAAATGAGTTGATGTTGAACACCTGGTAGAATCTACCGATTAGGGGACATTGATGTATTCCCACTATCAATAGCAAGGGAACATGTCGTTGATGATTGGAAGCCCCAAGGTACTAAAATTACTCTATATCCTCGTCCCATAGAAAGATGTGTTAAACTCGATAGGAAGAGATCCATTGGAAGCAGGGAATTAAGGAATCCCCCATGATCCAACATGAGGAGTAGTAGAAGGCTGAATATTTGGAAGGACTTGACCGAAAAATAATGTAAGGGCCACACTAAGGTATGACTTCGGCATGCACCGGAGGGAATAACACACAACAAAGACTCTTTGAATAATAGTAAATAATGGAGATTATTGATGAATACAAGGAATCCACTAATGGGGTCAGATGGAAACCAAGGTACCGCATGAATTCCTATGTGTGATGATGGTTGTTGATGTCAAACACAAGGGAAACCACTCAGTCAACGACCAATAATGGTTTTTCATTTGCTAAGAGCAAGGTCACCTATCAATAATGGAAATAGGCGTAGGGTTCAACTCTAGGTCGTACTCTCAGAGAAATGATTCATAGTCAATAAGTGTAGACCCGACAACAAGAAGTCAATGGGGACCTTCTATACTAGCACAAGTGGTATGCAAATATACTTGTGATACTGATCAATATTTGAGTGAAACGGGAAGGTTGAATCAGAAAGACAAAGTTTCTACAAAATGGTCAACAGAGGTTGACTTCCCTTGAATAGAGACACGACATAAAATGTGACTTAGTGTTGGTTGTGGAGCCTGATTATCTTACCGATTCAAAGGTTTGTTTCAGCCATGTTTGGACCCCATTCCCTAATGGGGGGGTGTGGGGGGGATTTCCCCCCACAACTGTCGCCAAGAGATCTAGGGGGGGCGGTGACAATTTTTGTAGCCCCCCCCCCAGGGCAGGGGATTCAGGGGAAGCGCCCCCGAAGCAAAATATTGAGAAAATTTGCCTTGTAAAATATGGTAATTTTGTAGTCAATCTGGATTGTTCATTATAAGGTCACAGATCTGACAGTAGAAGCTATTTTAGGGTTTTTTTCCCCTAGAAGGAAATCCTCTTTTATGAGGGAATTGTATTGTGATTGTGTTTGTGTGTGATTATTGTATTCTGAGAGAGGAGAATGTGAGAGAAAGAAGAGGAATTTACAATGGGTGTGTTGTAGGTTGTATCCCTTCATTTTGCTAGATAATAAAAAGGAAGGACCTGACAGTTTCTCTAGTGGATGTAGCCCACATTAGGTGAACCACATATATCTATGTCTCTATTGTATTGTGTATATTCTATGTTTTATTTCCGCATTTTTCTTATTTTATTGCTCTGTGATCTTGTTTTTCTAACACTTGGGAAGCATGGACTATAAATTGGGATATGTCTGCGATACAAGAGGTGTCAACCAATGCTCCATATGATTAGAAGAATAACAAGACGGAGAATATTGTGCTCAAAAAGGAGAAAAATGGCCTCCTAAATCCATACTAAACCCAATAGTGAGATGACAACTCATAAGATTGTGTTTTGTTCAAGTGTGACATAAGTATCTACCATATATAAAATATTTAGACTCATTCCCATCCTTCTTTTTTTTTGGTCTTTTTTCATATTATAAATCATAAAAAAGAATAAAAGAATGTTATAGTACAGTGGAGGAAATGAGCATCACGAGTGAGAAAACCAGTTCCAAGCACAAAGAACATACCTATGATCAATGCAAGGAAACACGTGCAGGATATGAATGCTCGAGGAAATTTTCCTTTTGGGATAAGGTGTCAAGTCATAAAAGAAACAAATTGCAAGGTTGGTGACTATTAAAGAATGCATCTTATACAACAACAAGTTGAAGCTGACATTAGGCTCGAAAATCACAAGCAGTCAATATTTTATGAAGATACAATTTAACACAAAATTTTGGAAGCTCTTGGGATAATTTGGCCAAAAAGAGATTTGAGAAGAAATAATGAGGCTTCATTGCAAAATAGTGGCAGTACTAAATAGAGCTTCCGAGCCTAAAAAAAATGTAGCATGAGTGTCAAAATGGAAAGTAAGGTATTAACTAGGACACTCATGAAGGGGTAAGCTCTACCATTCATCAACAACACCTTTAAAGTAGCTTTGAGGGGGTGATGTTTTAAACAAATGGGGTCGACCCTATGGAAAGATTGTGAGGGAAAAACCATCCCTCTTAGAAATCCTGAGGGAAAAACCAACCCTCCCATCCAACACAATATCACCAAAATCTGAGGACAACCTTGTCCTCTAAAGTCACCAAAACTGAGAACAACCTTTTTCTCCAATGACCATACAAATCAGAAAAGAAAACCTCAACAATATATGGAATTCTCATCTGCACATGAATGTAGTATTCCATATATAAATTAGTATTCAAAACATAAATAATTAGCTATAAATGGCAGAGAAACAATGATATAACTAGAACGATACCACAATAATACCAGAATAACACCAAAAAGAGCACTTTGAATACTGAGAAAAGTGTTCACTTGCCTCTTCAAGGGGGAAACCTCTAGCAGAGCAGAGCTCTATTACAATAATATTCAAGACAAAACTTCTCATACCCTCTGTTCCTATTTATACTAAATCTATCTATCGAAAAGAACAATCTAGAGGAAGATCCTTCTAGAAGCGAAAGCTTCTATTAGGTCTTCTTACATTTGAATTATTCCTCCTTATTACTAGGCCTTAATAATATTGACCTTTATTACATGGAAATATATTATTCTACCCACTTGAGGGGTTAGGTAGGTTAGGTCCCTAACATTCCATCCCCCTTAGAATCATCCTTTTCCCCAAGGCTTGGGATGAAGAAATTGTTGCAGAATATTAGCGGGCTCCCAGGTGGCATCTGTTGGATTTGTATCTTTCCATTTAACTAACACTTCCATGATGGTATGTTGACGAAGACGACACTCTCGCTGGTCCAAAACTGCTTATGGCTACAACCAGATGGATCCTTCTTCATCCAACTCAGGAAGGTTGGTTGATTTTGGCACTTAGTTCCAATCATCGTCTTTAAGAAAGAGACATGAAAAATAGGATGGAGCTTAGAATGATTGGGTAAATATAACTTATAGGACACTTGTCCAACGTGCTTGAGAACTCTATGAGGACCATAAAATTTGGGTTCCAGTTTCTGACAATGTTCGGCCTTGAGCGAAGTTTTCTTAAAAGGTTGTAGCCGAAGAAATATATGGTCTCCTTCAACAAATTTTCGTTCTGAGCAACCTTGATCGGCTTGTTGCTTCATGTGATTCTGAGCCATGACCAAATTCTCTTTGAAGGTATGAAGAATAGCCTTGCAAACTGTAACTGTTTGGTCAACCGACTGGACCTTTGATACACCTGGTGTTACACATTATTTTGGTCACCCCAGTGATCCATTGACAAACATGTGTTCATGTTCCCAAAATTAATCTTTTGCCATGAAGAAAGTGACTGGATTTCTCCTTTCAAAAACCCTATTAAAGAAGGTCGTCGCAGGCTACAAAAGGCATATGGTGCGATGATGCCTAATCATCGCCCCCTGCTCTAGAGTTGGGCTGCAACGTCTCTAAAAGCTGCACTATAGCCAAGGTGCGGCAATGTCAAAAGCCAAGGAAAAGTAAAAAATTCACAAAATTTCTAGAAGGGGATCTTCTAGAAGATGAGGTGGCATCCAAATGGTTTGGATCTTACTCGATTCTCTGATTTGGTGGGATCATCCTAATCTTCTAAACCATCTCTCTTTCCCCCATATAAAGAGTGATATCTCATGGAAAAGGTTAAGAAAAAGAAACCAAAGCAAGGTTAAGGTTGAATAGGATAAGAATTGGATGAGGAATTCTACTTCAGCTCATACTTGAGAGCTTCATTTCAGTTCATCAATTCATTGTGGATCTTCTTCATTCAAGGTTGGAACAAGTGTGTGTGTTGGAGAAAAGGGTCATCGAAAGGGGACCTTGCGACATCAAGGATTTCATTATAATATCCACTTTCATTTTAATATAATACAATGATATGTTTCTTTCCCACAAAACTTGTCTTGTTTTATTGTATGATCCCTTGATCACATGCATAAGTTCTTATTGAGTATATTGGATTTCTTTCACTTTGGTTGGCTTGTGTTCCCTTGCAGATTCAATATCACAAGAGCACTAGAGTGGAGCTAGGATGACAATGGAAAGAGGAAGCGATATTTAGATGATTTGTTGGCCATCTCTTGTTAACTAGTAAAATCAATAGTTAGATCTTAGGGAAAGCGTCATATTCTGTTCTGTTTTGTTCTAGATCCAGGTGGATTTAGGGAAATATGTTTATGTCCACATTTACCGATTAATCCCATAACAAAATTGGCGACTCAACTGAGGAAACAAATTCCATTTTATTTTTTTCCTCCCATTTGCTTTTAGCCTTCCTTCTTCTGATTAAATTCACTCTCTGAGTTTGTGGGTGATCCATCTGGACTCCCTAGGTCTGGAAGTTCAATTATATTTTTTGTCTTTCTCCAATTTTTTCTTCATTTACAGAGATCGTCGCACTGCACCATATTGGAAGCCTGTGACAACCCTCAGACATTGCATCCTGCTTGACCATTCCAGTACGACGACGTCGCATTGTGCTTTGCTAGTAGCCTATGATGACCTTTGCTCGTCGCACCGTGTCCTATACCCAACCTGTGATGACTCCTGTAGAATTTATTAGACTGAGTCAATTTGTCTTTTATCACCCAGATTTTCCTTAGTTTCCCAGGGTGAACTTATTATGCCAGTGTTTGATTGATTCATGAGTTTAAAGCTTTCTCTTGATTGGTTTGCAGTGATTCAAAGTCTTTCTTTGCATTTTGCAAGTTTTTTTCTTTTGATCTTTGTCGCAAGGATATAATGTCTCGATCTTTGATCTGAGTGCTTTTTTGACAAAGGGTCTTTGGTTTCTTTCAAGTTTTGGATTGATTTTAATTTCTAGATTGTTTGTTTATTAAGAAACACTTTTTGCTTGCATATGACGAAAGGTTTTCTTGTCTATTTCATTTTTGTCTATATTACGAATTTGATTTGGGAATTGTGTTGACAATGTCTTGATTTTCTTGGATTACATTTTCCTTTAGTCATCACATCTTTGATTTTGTTTTGAAAAGGAACTGAATTCACTTATTATTTTTAGTAAACTTTCATAAGAAAATTTTTACATTCAAAATATTTGTTAAAGAGAAGAATTGGAAAATTTTGTAGTTCATGGTTATTTGGAACTGTGTTCATTCGAAATTAAGAAATTGCAATTCGTAGATTTATGTACTTCAAAAGAATACCTTCTCCCTACTGTAATTAGAGTTCATTGAATTGAAAGATTGCACATTCATCTCTTCTTGCATTTTATTGGGTCAAGGTCACAACATCATCAGATTCATTTTCATCTTCCTTTTGAGTAAACAACAGCCTCTAAAACACAACGTAAATTTAAAATTTATTAGCAACTTTTATTTTCTAGGGATTCTTTTCACCAACATTAGCTAGGATAGCGATTTGGAATAGGTTGTAAGGAACACTCTCCAAAGCATCAAAACACACAATAGTATATTGTGATAGGGAGAGTTCAAATATAATTGTTACATTTTGTCCTAGGAAACCCTTCTCACACAAGGGTCAAACCTGAGGTCGCATTAAGACTAGCAAAGTTACTCACCCTTCTTTGTTGGTCTTGGTGTAGAGATTGTGTGTATTATTGGGGGTCATTTGAAGGTATACCCACGGTTATGTGTGGGAGCCTCTAGTGTTGATTTCGGGCTAGATACCCTGCCTTTGCGTGTGGATCAGACTGTCGACTATTTCCCCAGGCATCACTGTTGTAGTTGGTAAACTTGGTAGCCTATCTCTTTAGGGTCTTTACACAAGGTGACTGTAGAGGGGCAAGCCTTCACGGTACCTGGAATCGACATTGGCCAAACTCAGTCGAGCTCGTTGGAGGGTATACCTGCGATTATGTGTGGGAGTTTTCACCGGGTTGTAAGTCCATTAAGTAGGTTGTCAACGTAAATTTTCCACCCTCTTTATCCCAGCCCCTTCTTGTCTTGATTTCATGACATTGGATTGCATCATCAACTAGTGACTTGGAAATAAGAAGGTTTGTTTGCTTGGTTTGTTTGCTTGGTTTGATTTCTAGATTTTATTAGTGAGTGTTGTTTGTTTTCTCTAGTTGGCCATAGATTTTTCCTGTTCTTTACTTGGTTCATCCAACATCGTCCTCCGCCATTCACGTAGGATGCAAGGGCTACCCCCGAAATATCTGGAAGGTTACCTCCCTTTTCTTTCTAACCCACAAGAAGGCTCTCCTGAGGGAGTAGTCAATAACGAAGTAGCTTCTAAAGTTGGAAGCACACACTCCTTAGAAGGATTCAGAATTATTTTGGATTCTTTAGAAGCCTTCAGACTCCTCATCAATCCACTATTGATTGTTGTACGAGATCCACATATGCTCTAGATGAACTCATCAGAAGAACTTGTTGTTGACGAAAATTTTGAAGTATCTACTGGACCCAACACTGGGTCTGGAGTAGAGGATCCTCTTTTTTAGAGTGAATCATTCAGGACCCCAGCTCACATTGTTGGAGCTTTCAATCCCATTTTTGTTCCTTTGACAGTACAAGATCTTTAAGATAACCTAGGGGCAAGTCCTGATCAACCCATGGCATCACAAATTCCTAAGACGTTTGTTACCTATACGGTACCTTTAAACCATTTTACTGGTACTACTAGTAGTTTCACCGTCATTTCAGACCAATTATTGGTTGGTTCTCACTCGATTCTTCCTCTCCAGATGGCCCATTCTACTACGGTCCCACGAGCTACGTATGTTTCTACCGTAAATGTGGTTATCACTCAAGCTCATATTGGAACACCACTTATGTTATCACTCTGTAAACTCCCAGAGGTTGTCAGAGTAGAAGAAATTTACAAGAGGTAACTTTATCGAACCACTTCGAAACTGGAATCTAGCCCTACCAGCTTCAGAGAGGGATGTCTCTGTATGATTTAGTTATGTTTTAACTTTAAGATATTAGGCTAGTTAAATAAAATAAGATTGAAAAGGTTTGTTGTTGTTTTTGTTAAGTTGGTTGAAAAGAGTTTACGCCTCCATTGGGTTATGGGGTCTGTATTATAAAGATAGAAATCCAAACAGAAACTAAAAGATTTCTTTTCACAGGGCAAGATAATGCATTCAATGGATTCTTTAGCAGTAAAATGATGAATAGCAGAAAAGGTGAGAATATCAATTAGAGTAAAGAAGCATTTAAGAATTTCTTCACTGTAATATCAGAAAGATAAACATTAAGATCTTTCAAAGACGGAAACAGGGTATACAAAGATAAATCCTGCAACATGCGCTACTTTAAAAGATTAGATTAGAAAATGATATGACAACTAAGAAAGAAAAACATTTAACATAGAAAAGAAAACATCACCAATGAATAACACGCGAGAATCTTGTGAAACGTCTCTTTATATTACTGGAAAATCTCTTGATAAAAATTACAGTCTTTCTGGCTTACAGGGCGTAAAGATCAACCCCCGGTACTTCAAAGTTTGAAGTATTTATAATCAAAAATTACATACGATTTTGTCATTAAATATCAGGACATGGAAATCTAAATTTAGCTAACTAACTCAAAAAAATACAAAAAAATAGGAACTATTTGATGATGTGTTGAAACTTCATGCTGATTTTTGGGGTAAACTATTGGTGAGGCCTCTACACGACCTCATTTGACTGGATAGCTGACTAGGCTTGGACACCTCATCTCTTACTCGATCAGATTGCATAACTCTTCCCAATGAAGGTTACTGGGAATGATGACTTTGAACAATCTTCGGTATACTTCATCCATCTCCGTATATTTGGCAAAAGTTGGCTTGATGATGAAAATGTATTGGATCTCGTGCTGTATGCTGATGTCTGAATGGAAAGCTTCTAAGAATGCCTTGCCTGTGATACTACCCTGAATTCCCGAGAATTTCGAACTATCTTTAGCCACGGTGGCTAGTTTATTTTTATAATCAGACAGTGTCATTAACTTGTCATTTATGACCCTTAAGCCATGGAGGCCTTTCTTTTGCAGAGCTTCAATTTTGTTGAAAAATATTTTCACTCCTATGTCCATAGCCTGAACCTTTTCCTCCAGTTGTAACATCAATCCTCCCTTGGTCAGGACCCTCTTGACCTCGAGGATGGTTTCTGTCCTATCTTCAATTTTCAATTCCTCTAACTCTTCTCTGGTTTTTGAATTCAGGAATTTAATGATCTCAGTGGCTTCTGCAGGCATCTCTCCCAATTCTCCTCTTATCTTTTCAATCGCCTGCTTGCTTCTTTGCACCAATTAGTTATGCTCGAACATGATTTGTATCATAGGCCATATTTCATTTATGGATTTTGTGATATCCATCCAGACATTTTCCTTAACCTCAGTGAGTGTTTTTCCTACCACGGTTTTCTTTTGAAGCTATTGCAATTCCTGTTTGATCTTGTCTGATGTTTGTTTCTCCTTGGAGTAGCTGGCTTGGTAAGAAGACTCGAGTTCCTGAAGATTCTCAACCTCTTTTTTAAGTCTGCTAATCTATGTCTCCTGCGAATTCATCTCCTCCATGGATTTTGCCAATTCTATTATCTTCTCCAGAGCTGTCAGTGGAGTTGCTGAGGGAATTTCTGCTGCAGATGTTGTGCTTACACCTGTGAGTGGAACTGCGCTCAATGGAATGACCTCCATGGGCTTTGATTGTTCCTTCTCTTTCAATAGTTTTTCCAATTTTGCTTCCATCTCCTTCAACTGTGCATTCTGCTCCATGATCAGCTTGAGCATCTCATCCTTTTCCCCTTCTATCTCAGCTATCTCCTTTGCCTATGAATCTTCTGTTGGTGGCAGTTTCAACTGTTTCCTCAGAGATGCTATATCAGAATTTTTCTTTTTAAGCATCTCCTCAACTGCTTTCACATTCGAGGGATCATACCCGATCTTGAGGACCAGTTCTTCCAACATCTTAATTCTGTTATCCTTTGCAAAGGATGATATATTTTCTAATTTCAGTTGTATCTGAACATTGCTCAGAGATACCTGTAACTTAGAGAATTTCTGTGCAGATCCATTTGATCAGCAGGATGCACATCTTTAGTTTGAAATTTGAATGTTTCCCTTTTGTAATCTATGATTACTTTCGGGATTTCCTTCTCACCCGTCGTGTCAGGTGTAAGACTGGTTTTTGGCCTTTTAGTGTGTCATTGGAAATCTTCAGCCGAGACTTCCGTGATGGAAGGTGAAGTATCCTTCCTGGGTATTTTCTCTTTGGGAACCTGTGGTGTAGTAGTCTGTGAGATGATGACCGGAGGATCCTGCTATTCTACCTTGACCAGAGTGTTCAGCTCCCATTCTGTTTGATTGGAAAAAATTTCTATCTCAGGCTTGGGTGTATGAATATATGGGACATTCTTATTTTTAACCCTCATCTCAGAAATTATCCCGTGTGGATCATAGTGCCATATGAAACTAACAAAAAACTACATTTCTTTTGGCAATCTATCTGCTTCATCTCTGACGCCTCGGCTATTGCAGATGAAAGATCTTGTTTTCCCTTTGAATCTAAGTTGTTGCTTCTTTTTCAGAGACACGAAATGTATGTCATCTGAGTTAATCATTTTCCTTATGTACTCCAGAGAAAATATCCTCACGGGTAGGTACTTGGGCATTCTATATGGAGCCAACTCGCATCCATAAAATCTGATCTCAGTGTGTTTTTGGTAAAGATACCAATCGTCAGTTTTAGCAAGATCTGAGAGGTGTAAGATCCTCTGAATCTCCTCATTTATTCTTGGCTCATGTATGCCATTGAGCATGCTCACCACTAGATGGTAAAACTGCTCGATAAACTGTTTGAAACTGAATTCTATAGAATTTTTCCTGAGTAGTGAAGTCCAAGTTGTTACCTCCTATGGCCTTCCATCTTTGTCCCTCTTTTGCATTGAGAAGGAGAATTTGTCTGCTTGAAAGAAAGTGAACATGTAAGCCAGTATTGAGGAATACCGGAACATGCCCTCTGTGGCAAAATTTGAGAATTGTTCATGAATATTTTCTGCTAGGAAAGTACTGTAGTCGAACTGAGTGGTGGGTCTCTCATCGGCACAGAAAATGGACAGAAAACCCAATATGGGTTCATCCACCCATTGATTCGAAAAATACCCCAGCAGAGCACAGAGCGACGATATGACCTGGTTTCCCTTCACTGAGAATAGTGAGGAAGGATACGGGGGATTTGTGTTGGGGAGCTGAGCGGCTTGTGGGAGAAAAAGCTTGAAAATCTAAGCTCTTTGGGGGAATGATAGTTTCTGGTATAGTTCTATGATGACTTCAAGATTGAAAGGGGAGGAGGATTTAGCTCTAAGTATCTGCATCATTTGATCGATGGCTTCAGGTGTAATAAAAAACAGATTTTCTCCTGATGAAGATACTATGGCTCTCTAGTCGGGAATGTAGTGAGCCTGGCATTTGAGGGCGAATTCGAGGAAATGGTGAACTTGGGGGAAAAGATACAGGGGAAGGTTTGACTCCCAAAGTCCAATTTCATCACTCTGGTCCAAGAAAATGTCCTTTAGGTATGGAAATTGTTCCGCAACAAAAGTGCAAGGTTGTACAATTTTATAACTTTTGATAGATTAGCAATACCGAAATATATGAAAAAAATGAAATCACATTTTTCTTCTTGTATTTCTATTTTATCTCACTACAAATCTATCAAAAGTATGCAAAGTGTCTACTCTTTGGATGCTAGCAAGTGCATATAGTTGAAATTTGAGTAAACCTATACGTTTAAAAAAGAAGTTTTTTATCTTTTACTTCAAAACTATTTACCCTTAGAGTTGACATCATCATATTGAATCCTATTAGTTCTTTTAAATTGTTGTTGATAACACATTTTTTACCTCAAAATTTTTTATAAGAGAAAATTGATATTTTTAATTGGATAATAATTTTTTGAATTGATTAAATTGTAAATATATGATTTATTTTTAATTTTTAATTTATTTTTTTATTAAAACAACAATATAATCAATTTAACATTTAATTTTAACAAAAATTAGGTAATGAAATTTAAATAATTACAAATAACATGGTACAGAAACCATATTTATCCCCAATTTAATAACCAACATTAGAAATGAAATTATGATAACAACATGATTAGGGAATGGTATACATGCCTAATTCCGTTCAGCCTTGGCTTCCACCAACATTGACAGTATACATTGATAATACAGACGACTCGAATAAAGAATAAAGAGACAACAATAAATAAAATATTTTTAAACTAATTACTTGGCTAGACCTGCATAAATGAAATTTCCCTGAATGTCTACAAGACTGGATTAAGTAACCCAATCTGAATTACCTGCCTTGACCTTCATAAATGAAATTTCCCTGGATGTCAACAAAGACTGGATTAAATAACCCAATCTGTAACGCGGAAATCTACTATCTAATTTCGATTGAACAAGATTCTTCCGCATATGACAATAAAGGTTTTTCAGGTTCAGAGGAGGAGGAATTCGATGGCAAGGGAGGATTGGGGACGTCGCCTCCATTTTCTTCTAACATTTGGACAACCCTACTCATACCTGGGCGATCTCTGTAATTGTACTGGATGCACCACAATCCAACTTTAGTCATTCTTCTTGCCTTCTCCTCATCTTCTGCTTTCAGTTCTCCTTCTCTTCTCAATCTCATCGCCAACTCCCCACTCTCAAGCAGCTTGAAAACCCATTCAGGAAAGTAAAACTGACTGGAACGGCACACCTTCCAATCGAAGTTCTTTCTTCCCCCGACAATTTCCAGCAAAAGCATTCCAAAACTATAGACATCTGATTTATCTGTAACAGGGCCCATTTGTCTGTCACACACCTCTGGCGCAACATATCCCGGCGTCCCTCTCCCGGCAGTCATTGAGATATGGTCGTCTCCCTTCCCGCAAAGTTTTGCGAGACCAAAATCAGAAACTTTTGGTGTGAAGTCGGCGTCCAGCAATATATTGTGAGGTTTGATGTCGAAGTGTATGATGCGCTTCTCGCAATCTTGGTGTAAATATGCAATTCCACGAGCAGTGCCCAAAGCTATTGAGTACAGTTGTTCCCACCTTAAGACTCTCCCCATCACATTTCCGTCAAATATAAATTTTTCGAGAGATCCATTAAGCATGAATTCATATACCAGTGCGCTTGTAAAGCTGTCAAAGCAATACCCCAACAGACGAACCAGATTGACGTGATGGAGCCGCCCAATGGTGGCCACTTCGTTCATGAATTCGGTGCTCTCGCTGCGCCTATGCCTATCCAGAAGCTTAACGGCCACTAGAGTGCCGTTCCGAAGCTTTCCTTTATAGACCACACCAAAACCCCCTTCTCCCAATTTTTCTGCAAAGTTGTTTGTGATCTTCTTGAGTTGTGACTGCGAATATCTGGTTGGCATTTGATCAGCATATTCCTTTAGGAATTCCTCCACCTTCAAATTAGAGCAGCGAGGAGCAGGTTTTCTCCTCTTCGCATATAACATTATACCCACTAATAATCCTGCTGCTATCAACACGGCCGCTCCAACTGAAACACCTGGAGTTGTTAAAATGATTTTAGTAATCAATAAACGTAGCCATACCCATCAACAGATCAGCGAAAATACTTGTGAGAATATCTTTACCTATTGCAACGCCAGACGTAGCCTTCTTTCCTGATTCACAAATATGAATGGCAATTAGCTTAATGACATTCAATTTAGTTCGACACAGCTACCTAACCGAAAGATTGAGAGACACTTGTACATAAATATCAATAAAAGAGTACCTTGTCCAGGGCATTGTCCATCCATGCAATAACAGAGGAACGGCGCAGCCTCAGATGAAACCGAGGCGTCGTAACCACATATCCCTCCACTTGCTTGACATGATGTACACTTTTCATTTCTCTTTGTATCACTGTAACCCCATTCCATTATTCCCTCATAAATTGAAACTATTACTGGTTCCAGAACACAATACGGAATCGGAATCCCAATCCCAATGATGTTAAAAGCGTAATAGAAACTATCATTACATTTCCTGAACTCCCCTCCTTCTAGGTCGTAGATTGTATCCAACAAAGGTGCGCTACAATTGTACATGTTTAGAGTCCAATTGTATCTACTCGTAATGTTGAAGGCAGTGCCTGCAAATTCCGAGACTACATTAAGGGGATCATCTAAAAATTGGCAGTCCTCGCCCCTGACAATCACGAAGGAGTTGTTATTTTTGTAAAACTCCAGTATTGTGTAATCCTGCCCATCAATCTCAATTACTGGAGTTGAGTACAGCCCACAGTCGATCTAAAAGTTAGGGTCACCGCATCCATGCTCTCCTACACCGAAAGGATAGGTAAAAGTTATGTTACCACATGTACGACCTGTATTATTGCAATACTGATATTGTTTGTCCAAGCATAGGGAGCACGGGAATAGAAAGACACAGCAGGTAGTAACGATAAGGAAGAGGAGGTGTATCCGGATGGAGGGAAGGCGAGGAACATATAATTCCATTGGGAGAAGATGAGATGAAATGATAGGTATCGATAGGCGTTGGCCCTGGGATGACAAAAACTATTCCTGAATCCTAACAGCAGGATTGGGCAATACTGTTTTTGTAAAAATCCTGGGTCGTGATGAGGGAAAGTCAATAATTGCACTAAATCAACTTATTTTTTAAATCGAAAGTCATTGACTGACTTGTATCACCAAGTAATGAAAGTCCGTGGGCTCCTCACTAACTTATTAGTGATCGTATGGGCATATAAGTTTGAAATAAAAATGTAAATAAATTAGGCCGTGAAAATAAGTTCTGGGATTTTCCCCGTGGAAATTTCTACTTATTGAAAACGTGTGAACTTCTATTGATGTATATGATATTAATCGTTCTTTTTCAAATATTCTAAAAATACGATTACATAAAGACTTCTTGAGCCAATGACAATGACTTGTTCAAAAGTCAAACCCCACGCAACCTTCGACTTTGAGTGTTTCTTCATGAATTCACAAATGATAAGATCCCTAATCCCCTAAGGATGGATAGGGATTTTTAATCAAAATATCATACAGGGTTTTAATGTGATTTCATAAATCCTTTCTATATGGATATAGCTCCCTAAGTTTTTTAACCAAAATATAGATGGTTCAAGGTTATGAAGAAACGTCGGGCCTTAGCAGACTCTATACAAGTCTTCATATGCGTATCTCTCTTTTCTTTTGCTTCCTTCGAAGACATTACACCAAAGTTGTTAGAACAATTGTGTCGTATACATTGTAATCATGTTGGAGCAAGTATTGATTATTGGCCAATTAATCATGATTCATTGGTAGTTTCTAGCATATAGAATTCATAAATTCTTTCTATATGGATATAGCTCCCTAAGTTTTTCAACCAAAAGATAGATGGTTCAAGGTTATGAAGAAATGTCAGGGAGCCTTAGCAGTCTCTATATAAGTCTTCATATGAGTATCCCTCTTTAATTTTGTTTCCTGTGAAGACATTATACCAAAGTTGTTAGGACAAGTGTGTCGTATACTTTGTAATCATGTTGGAGCAAGTATTGATTATTGGCCAATTAATCATTGGTAGTTTCTAGCATATAGAATTGGAAAACCACAAATTGTTTATGATTTTGTTATACCTATTTATTGAGTGCTAGAGTTGAAGGAAACCAATGTGTGAGTTTTAACTTATTGTTATGTTGTCGAAATTTCTCTAGAATACTTGTGTTGTCGTTGAACACTCTTTTTGAGCAAATAAAGAGCCTGTAATGTATCGTAACCTTTTAGTTGTTGAGTAATAGACCACATGTTCTTTAGAGTGTGAAGTTTCTCTCTCGAAAGGATTTTCTCCAAGAAATCGTTGTCTAATGGTTGTATGTTTATGTGTTGTTTATTAATACAACTGTGTTTATTTAATTTATGTATTCCACAACTATGCTTCCTTTCATTTGGTATCAAATCCTGACCACCTAATCCAAGGTGTTAAGGAAATTGATTTTTTTATCTAATCTTGGTTTGAGTGAGAGCTTGTATAAAAGGAAATATTGTTGCAAGGAAATGGTGAGCACATCTAGATTAGAAATGGAGAAGTTTAATGGCACTAACTTTGAGTCGTGGAAGCTCAAGATAGAGGATCTTCTTATAGATCGACATCTATGGGTTGCAATATATGGAACCAAACTAGCTGGTATGAAAGATGAAGAGTACGTGGTGTTGGAGAGAAATGCAAGAAGCTTTATCAAACTCTATTTGGTTGATTCAATATTAATGAACATTTCTGAAGAAAAAACTGCAACAACTCTTTAAAAGAAGTTGGGGGATTTGTATCGGGCTAAATCCTTGGTTAATAAACTTTTTCTATGCAAAATTTTGTTTTCCTTGAAAATGGGTGATGGTGAGGAGATGATACATCAACAAGGTTCATGAACAACTTTTCTAGTGAAGAAGAAATGCCAAGAAGACAATACAAACCATTGAAGAAACCATGAAAAACATTAAAGAAGATATTGAAGACAAAAGTACAAGTCGGCTCCACAAGTAAATTAAAGGTGACTCAAATTGTATAAATAAAGGTTGGATCATTTCATTTTGACACATCACACAACTCTTCTCATCAAGGTACAGTTGCAGTTGCAGTTGCCAGTTGCGAGTTGCACAAATTTTGAGGTGCGCTATCTTGTCTAGGGTTCTTTATCTTTAAGGGTTCTTCCTCATACAAGGGAGAAATTATTTATGTGTTGGGTTTATTCATATTGATGTTGATGTACTTATTGGCTGGAATTCTTTTTAAGAAAAATTGTTGGGTTTTCTCCCAAGGTTGGGTTTCCCAGGCTAAAATCGTGTGTCTATTGTGCATGGCTATCTTTCTATGGTTCCATTGTTTCCACTGCAAATTTATTTTGGTTGATATTTTCAATGTGTAATTATTCTATGATAACAGTGGCATAAAATTATGTTTGAAATCATAAGGAAATAATTATTAGACCTGAAAATTGAAAATTCAACATGGTATTAGAGCTTGGAATCTAAAGGGAAGGGGATCAACTTGAGACACATTGTTGGATACAACACTGGAGTGTTCTTCTTCTTCTTGTTATTGTTTCAAGAAGGTCACAGGTGACAGATCTGAGGGAGCTAAGGAGTTATCTCCGAGACAGAGCTATAATGATGGTTGCAGGTGGCAACATGTTATTTGGTCTCTAGTTTGAGACATGGAGCAGACCATCCAAATGAGGATTTGTGGACAATTGGATCTCGGTGGTGTGGTAAGATGGGAGTTCTGGTAGATTGGCGGAGAGCCCGGATCACAATAGTATGTTGTGTGGCATATTGCAAACCCTATGGATGGACTTACGATGACTTGTCATGGTGGGTTACGATGGGTGCAGCTTAGGTGCTTTGGCATGAACGAGATGGCTTCATCTGTTTGGCAGGTTGATGAGATAGATTCCTCATTGAGCCAGAGAGTTGTA
Organism: Picea engelmannii; assembly: GCA_009831015.1. NCBI lineage: Eukaryota > Viridiplantae > Streptophyta > Pinopsida > Pinales > Pinaceae > Picea > Picea engelmannii. The sequence continues at coordinate 1,195,610 of ML779872.1, read as the reverse complement.
AATTATCGAAGTATGACAAATTTATGAGGTGTTTGTGCCCAAGGAGAAGAGGATGAAGTTAGAACCTTCTGGAAAGAAGGGTACTTTTGTGAGATACAACTAGACTTAGAAGGCCTACATGATCTATATTCCAAGACAACTTCAAATTGAGGTTAGTCATGATGTCACCTTTGATGGAAAGTGTTGTGTTGGTTTTGTCACTTGGGTGAGAAAAACAACAACACTTGCATGTCTAGATGGGCCTTCTAGACAAGACAGAAGTTTGTGAGTGGGTTAAACAAGCCAAACACATTTATAAACAAAGAAATAAACTAAAACAACTAAGAAATAAAAGTTAGAAAACATGAGAAACTTAGAACCATAAAAATCAACCAATGACCAACATAATGCTACCAATGGATCAATAGATTAGTAGGAAAAACACTATAGATGAAAATGAGGACTTATGAGTCCCCTCTTCCTCCTTGGGAGGGCTCTTGAGTTCCCTAATGGAGAGCTCTTCTTACAATGGAAGAAAAATGGAAAATGGTGAAGAACAACAATGCATATTCCCTCAAGAGGTGAGTGGAATGGCCTATTGCAATGATGTTTGAATACTGCAAAGAGAAAAGAGGATTCTCAAGGGAGAATTGAGGCAACATAACAATACTATGAAGATATTGGTTTCTTAGTGCACCCATGGCTCTTATTTATAGCATTTCTTCAAGGCAAAATGTAATTGGTTCTTGGTGTGAACAAGGGGCCTTTTATGGCACCCTTTAGTCCTTGACCAACCCCCCATTCGGATTTCGATAAGATATGGAGGTCAAATCAATTTGGGAGTTGGTCCATAAGTGGTTGGGGGGGCGACAAGAACCATAAATGCATCGTTCACAGAAGTGCACGACTTTTCCCATACACAATCGCGCATTTGATGCATTGTGCATTCTGAGGGCTTTGTTGGCCCGTGCACTGTGCGAGCACTTCCTTTGGTGAATTTGTGCATGTCAAGTTTTGCCCAATTGTATAGTTTTTTTCTTTTTGAAATGCATTTCAGTGTTGCAGGTGAACAAAGTTTTGTTGGCATTGTTGTGTTTCTGTAACCATTTGCGTGCAATGTTTCAGACGATATTTCAGTGATAATGGATGCCCCCTGATGTGTGAGGTTAGGAGCATACGTATAGCTGAAATACATCAATGCTTCTTTTACTGAGAGTGCCATGGTAAAAAAGAAATGCTAAGAGGAACTGCAAGAGCGATCTGCCGAAGGGAGAGGGGAAACTATGGGACCCAAACCTTTCTCTAGGGAGAAACAAAAAAGAAAATCTATGTACAAACAAGGTGGGCATGCCCCATGCTCGTGTCATGTAACCAAAATGTGAGACGGTAACTGAAGTTGTATGTTGGTGTAGATAACTGCAGCGCTCTCTGGGGCGGTTGATAATGGCAGGTGACAGTTGTAAATGGTGAACATACTCTAAAATGAGGCAAGAATGCCTATACGAAGTGGCAATGACTCATAGGTATTGATGACCTAACGAATTCAGAGGTCTTCAGATGGTATGAAACAACTGTAATAGTCGCATAGTAAGACCCACCGTAACATGAGAGTTTGTTGAAGTTGAATGTTATGGGGGTCAATGGAATCAGAGAGCAATGGTGATTCTCTCTGTGTCGTCCGAGACTCCTCATTATGAAGGTAATGAGAATCAAGATACTGTCTCCCTTCTAGGAACTGTGTTGATGTCGACATAAAGGGAGACGTGACTCCAAGAAGCTAAGGACTTTGTGAAATCCACTAAAATGAGATCAGGTACTGACGGGTAACATGAACGAAGTCAAGATGTGGTGAGGCTCAAAAATTCCCTTGGTTGGGGAATTTTGAAGGATGATTGGCAACAACCGTAAAACTGTATCTAGTGTGAGGGGGACGACTAGATATGGGGTTAAACTGTGCCAAAGGTTGACAAAGTGGAAAAATTCAGAGATCATGGGTACATGGACTTGAGATACTCAGGGTTTATGAATGATGTCGGAATGAAAAGAGAGAGTGGATGCCCCAACCAAGGGCGATATGGGTTACTTTGTCGGGTAAAGAAGGTCATCAAGGGTGATGACAAAAAGCTAAGGAAATGCTGGAAAGTCTATAGGTGCACTAAATCAACTTATTTTTTAAATCGCAAGTCATTGACTGACTTGTATCACCAAGTAATGTAAGTCTGTGGGCTCCTCACTATGGACATATAAGTTTGAAATAAAAATGTAAATAAATTAGGCCGTGAAAATAAGTTCTGGGATTTTCCCCGTGGAAATATCTACTTATTGAAAACGTATGAACTTCTATTGATGTATATGATATTAATCGTTCTTTTTCAAATATTCTAAAAATACGATTACATAAGGACTTCTTCAGAGCCAATGACAATGACTTGTTCAAAAGTCACAACCCACGCAACCTTTGACTTTGAGTGTTTCTTCATGAATTCACAAATGATAAGACCCCTAATCCCCTAAGGATGGATAGGGATTTTTAATCAAAATATCATACAGGGTTTTAATGTGATTTCATAAATCCTTTCTATATGGATATAGCTCCCTAAGTTTTTAAACCAAAATATAGATGGTTCAAGGTTATGAAGAAACGTCGGGGCCTTAGCAGACTCTATACAAGTCTTCATATGTGTATCCCTCTTTTCTTTTGCTTCCTTCGAAGACATTACACCAAAGTTGTTAGAACAAGTGTGTCGTATACATTGTAATCATGTTGGAGCAAGTATTGATTATTGGCCAATTAATCATGATTCACTGGTAGTTTCTAGCATATAGAATTCATAAATTCTTTCTATATGGATATAGCTCCTTAAGTTTTTTAAGCAAAAGATAGATGGTTCAAGATTATGAAGAAATGTCAAGGGGCCTTAGCAGTCTCTATACAAGTCTTCATATGAGTATCCCTCTTTAATTTTGTTTTCTGTGAAGACATTATACCAAAGTTGTTAGGAAAAGTGTGTCATATACTTTGTAATTATGTTGGAGCAAGTATTGATTATTGGTCAATTAATCATTGGTAGTTTCTAGCATATAGAATTGGAAAACCGCAAATTGTTTATGATTTTGTTATACCTATTTATTGAGTGCTAGAGTTGGAGGAAACCAATGTGTGAGTTTTAACTTACTGTTATGTTGTCGAAATTTCTCTAGAATACTTGTGTTGTCGTTGAACACTCTTGTTGAGTGAATAAAGAGCATGTATCGTAACCTTTTAGTTGTTGAGTAATAGACCACATGTTCTTTAGAGTGTGAAGTTTCTCTCTCGAAAGGATTTTCTCTGAGAAATCATTGTCTAATGGTTGTATGTTTATGTGTTGTTTATTAATACAACTGTGTTTATTTAATTTATGTATTTTACACCTATGCTTCATTTCATTTGGTATCAAATCTTGATCACCTAATCGAAGGTGTTAAGGAAAAGGATTTTTTTGTCTAATCTTGGTTTGAGTGAGAGCTTATATAAAAGGAAATATCGTTGCAAGGAAATGGTGAGCACATCTAGATTAGAAATGGAGAAGTTTAATGGCACTAACTTTAAGTTGTGGAAGCTTAAGATAGAGGATCTTCTTGTAGATCGACATCTATGGGTTGCAATATACGGAACCAAACTAGCTAGTATGAAAGATGAAGAGTGTGTGGTGTTGGAGAGAAATGCAAGAATCTTTATCAAACTCTATTTGGTTGATTCAGTATTAATGAACATTTCTGAAGAAAAAATTGCAACAACTCTTTAGAAGAAATTGGGGGATTTGTATCAGGCTAAATCCTTGGTTAATAAAAATTTTCTATGGAAAATTTTGTTTTCCTTGAAAATGGGTGATAGTGAGGAGATGATACATCAACAAGGTTCATGAACAAATTTTCTAGTGAAGAAGAAATGCCAAGAAGACAAGACAAACCATTGAATAAACCATGAAAAGCATTAAAGAAGATATCGAAGACAAAAGCACAAGTCGGCCCCACAAGTAAATTAAAGATGACTCAAACTATATAAATAAAGGTTAGATCATTTCATTTTGACACATCACACAAATCTTCTCATCAAGTTACAGTTGCAGTTGCAGTTGCAGTTGCCAGTTACAGTTGCCAGTTGCTAGTTGTTAGTTGCCTAAATTTTGAGGTGTGTTATCTTGTCTAGGGTTCGCTATCTTTGAGGGTTCTTCCTCATACAAGGGAGAAATTATTTATATGTTGGATTTCTTCATATTGATGGTGATGTACTTATTGGCTGGAATTATTCTTAAGAAAAGTTGTTGGGTTTTCTCCCAAGGTTGGGTTTCCTAAGATAAAATCGTGTGTCTATTGTGCATGGCTATCTTTCTATGATTCCATTGTTTCCACTGCAAATTTATTTTGGTTGATATTTTCAATGTGTAATTATTCTATGATGACAATGACATAAAATTATGTTTGAAATCATAAGGAAATAATTATCAGATCTGAAAATTGAAAATTCAGCATGGTATCGAAGCTTGGGATCTGAAGAGAAGGGGATCAACTTGAGACACATTATTGGGTACAAAATTGGATTTTTCTTCTTCTTGTTGTTATTGTTTTGGACAGGTCACAAGTGACAACTTTGAAGGAGCTAAGGAGTTATCTCTGATAGGGAGCTACAATGACGGTTGCAGGTGGCAACATGTTATTTGGTCTCTAGTTTGAGACATGGAGCAGACCGTCCAAATGAGGAATTGTGGACTATTGCAGCTCGGTGGAGTGGCAAGATGGGAGTTCTAGTAGATTGGTGGAGAGCCCGGATCACAATAGTATCTTGTGTGGAAAATTGTCAACCCTATGGATGGACTTCCGATGACTTGTCATGGTGGGTTACAATGGGTGCATCTCATGTGCTTTGGCATAGATGAGATGACTTCAGATGTTTGGCAGGTTCATGAGATAGATTTCTCATCGAGCCAGGGAGTTGTAAATTGTCAAGTATGACAAATTTATGAGGTATTTGTGCCCAAGGAGAAGAGGACGAAGTTAGAACCTTCTGGAAAGAAGGGTACTTTTGTGGGATACAACTAGACTTAGAAGGTCTACACGATCTATATTCCAAGACAACTTCATATTGAGGTTAGTCATGACGTCACCTTTAATGGAGAGATATCCTCCAGGACGTCTAGAGAGTCTCATATGGAGATTGATAATGATCAGGAGGCTCCAAAGGATGAGGGTACAGATCCCTCTAATCCAATTGTTCATCCTTCAAACTATCAAGATGAGTCAGTAGAGCCAACAAAGCCAATGAATCTACCTATAGATGTTGCAGTGACCAGGAAGAGTATAGCATGGCTTCGTGACACTTTGTAGGATGCAAAGAGGCATGCATATCCCAGTGGCACTTTTAAGGAGAGAAAATGAACTCAGAGGTTCTCGAGCTATATGGTATTGATGAGTCACATAATTGGTTCCAAACCTTCTAGTTATGAGGAGGCAGTAGGTTAATGAGTTTGGAAGGATGCCATGATGGAAGAGTATAAGTCCATAATGAAGAATGATGTTTTAGAAATAGTTCCAAGACTAGAGGGGATGTCAGTGGTGACTTTCAAGTGGATCTATAAGATCAAGGATGCAACAAATGGTAGCATTGAGAAGTATAAAGAAAGGTTTGTGGCAAGAGGATTCTCTCAAAAAGAGGGAGTGGAATATGAGTTGACTTTTTCTCTAGTCGCCATGTACACTTCCATCAGGACTATTGTTTCTCTTGCTTCAGTTATGGGTTGGAGATTACATCAAATGTATGTGAATACCGTGTTCCTAAACAATGTGATTGAGGAAGAATTGATATAGAGCAGGTAATTTTATATATGGGAAGGAGTCCCATGTTTTCATATTAAAAAAGGATTTGTATGCACTCAAGAAAGAACCCAGGGTATGGTACTCCAGGATTGATGGATACTTGATGAGTTTTTACTTCACTAAGAGTGATGCAAATCCATATTTACTACAAGGTTGTTGATGGTGATGCCTTGATCTTGGTACTGTATGTTGATGATTTGTTCCTCACAGGGGCAGAGAGGCTCATTCTCAGGTGCAAGAGGGAGTTGGCTTCATAGTTCGAAATGAAGGATCTTGGCTTGATGCATTATATATTTGGATTGGAGGTGTGGAAAAAACCAGGTGAGATTTTCCTCGGAAAAGGGAAGTACACAATTGAGATCTTGAACAAATTTGATATGATGGACTATAAGTCCACGACTACACCTATGATGAAAAACCTGAAGAGGCTGAGTGATTCCACTTCAGATTCATATTTGGTGGATCCCACTATGTACAAGAAGTTGATTGGATCCTTGATGTACCTGGTTAACACCGAGCCAAATATTTTCTTTGTAGTGAGCACCCTGAGCTAGTTTATGGT
>ML779872.1:1154914-1174175 GCA_009831015.1 Picea engelmannii | reverse complement strand
CATTTCCCTTCTTGCTCAGAATTACATCCAAAAATTAAAGTTGGTTGTCCCTTTCTATCTCAATGGTGAATTAAAAGTGCTATGAGAGGTTATTGATGTGCTCAAAGAAGCATTCAATATCCTATCTGGCATGCCCCCTTTTGGTGAATATATCATATACATATCATTTCCACACTCCTAGAGTAACTGGAAAGGATTTTAAATCCCTTACTTCAAATTTCTCCATGTACATGTTTGCAACTATGAGTGATAGTGGGGATCCTATTGTTGCACTGTGAATTTTCTCATAGATATTTTCTTTGTAGCTTAAATACATTGACTTAAGGAATATCTTCACCAATTTAGTAGTTTCAATGTTTGTGATGTATGGACACTTGATCATTTTTGTAACGACCCTGCTTAAATAGATGTATAGGGATTATTAATTATAATTAATTTGATAATCCGACTGTCCTAATATGTTAGTTAAACAATAATTATTTCTTAATAATATTAACTAATTAATTATTATTAATTACTTGTTCATATTTGTCAATGATTAATTAATTATTAATTGACTCATTAATTATTTGAGTAAAGAATTAAAGGGGTTAATAGTTTAATTTATTAAGGACTTAAGTATAAGGGGGGGGGGAGAAATATTAAATAAGGGGATAAGACATTAAATATAGGGATAAGATATTAATATAGGGGATAAGACATTAAATAGCAGACTCTATACAAGTCTTCATATGCGTATCCCTCTTTTCTTTTGCTTCCTTTGAAGACATTATACCCAAGTTGTTAGAACAAGTGTGTCGTATACATTGTAATCATGTTGGAGCAAGTATTGATTATTGGCCAATTAATCATGATTCATTGGTAGTTTCTATCATATAGAATTCATAAATTCTTTTTATATGGATATAGCTCCCTAAGTTTTTTAACCAAAAGATAGATGGTTCAAGGTTATGAAGAAATGTCAGGGGGCCTTAGCAGTCTCTATACAAGTCTTCATATGAGTATCCCTCTTTAATTTTGTTTCATGTGAAGACATTATACCAAAGTTGTTAGGAAAAGTGTGTCGTATACTTTGTAATCATGTCGGAGCAAGTATTGATTATTGGCCAATTAATCATTCGTAGTTTCTAGCATATAGAATTGGAAAACCACAAATTGTTTATGATTTTGTTATACCTATTTATTGAGTGCTAGAGTTGGAGGAAACCAAGGTGTGAGTTTTAACTTATTGTTATGTTGTCGAAATTTCTCTAGAATACTTGTGTTGTCGTTGAACACTCTTGTTGAACACTCTTGTTGAACACTCTTGTGTTGTCGTTGAACACTCTTGTTTAGAGTGTGAAGTTTCTCTCTCGAAAGGATTTTCTCCAAGAAATCGTTGTCTAATGGTTGTATGTTTATGCGTTGTTTATTAATACAACTGTGTTTATTTAATTTATGTATTTTGCACCTATGCTTCCTTTCATTTGGTATCAAATCTTGATCACCTAATCGATGGTGTTAAGGAAAAGGATTTTTTTGTCTAATCTTGGTTTGAGTGAGAGCTTATATAAAAGGAAATATTGTTGCAAGAAAACGGTGAGCACATCTAGATTAGAAAAGGAGAAGTTTAATGGCACTAACTTTAAGTTGTGGAAGCTCAAAATAGAGGATCTTCTTGTAGATCGACATCTATGGGTCGCAATATATGGAACCAAACTAGCTGGTATGAAAGATGAAGAGTGTGTGGTGTTGGAGAGAAATGGAAGGATCTTTATCAAACTCTATTTGGTTGATTCAGTATTAATGAACATTTCTGAAGAAAAAACTGCAACACCTCTTTAGAAGAAGTTGGGGGATTTGTATCGAGCTAAATCCTTGGTTAATAAACTTTTTCTATGCAAAATTTTGTTTTCCTTGAAAATGGGTGATGGTGAGGAGATGATACATCAACAAGGCTCATGAACAACTTTTCTAGTGAAGAAGAAATGCCAAGAAGACAAGACAAACCATTGAAGAAACCATGAAAAACATTAAAGAAGATATTGAAGACAAAAGTACAAGTCGGCTCCACAAGTAAATTAAAGGTGACTCAAACTGTATAAATAAAGGTCAGATCATTTCATTTTGACACATCACACAACTCTTCTCATCAAGTTATAGTTGCAGTTGCAGTTGCCAGTTACAGTTTCCAGTTGCCAGTTGTGAGTTGCGCAAATTTTGAGGTGCGCTATCTTGTCTAGGGTTCATTATCTTTAAGGGTTCTTCCCAATAAAAGGGTTTATTCATATTGATGGTGATGTACTTATTGGCTGGAATTCTTCTTAAGAAAAATTGTTGGGTTTTCTCCCAAGGTTGGGTTTCCCAGGATAAAATCGTGTGTCTATTGTGCATGGCTATCTTTCTATGATTCCATTGTTTCCACTGCAAATTTATTTTGGTTGATATTTTCAATGTGTAATTATTCTATGATAACAGTGGCATAAAATTGTGTTTGAAATCATAAGGAAATAATTATCAAACTTGAAAATTGAAAATTCAACATGGTATTAGAGCTTGGGATGTAAAGGGAAGGGGATCAACTTGAGACACATTGTTGGATACAACACTGGAGTGTTCTTCTTCTTGTTGTTATTGTTTTGAGCAGGTCACAGGTGACCGCTATGAGGGAGCTAAGGAGTTATCTCCGAGACGAAGCTATAATGATGGTTGCAGGTGGCAACATGTTATTTGGTCTCTAGTTTGAGACATGGAGCAGACCATCCAAATGAGGATTTGTGGACTATTGGATCTTGGTGGTGTGGCAAGATGGCAGTTCTGGTAGATTGGCGGAGAGTCCCGATCACAATAGTATGTTGTGTGGCATATTGCAAACCCTATGGATGGACTTACGATGACTTGTCATGGTGGGTTACGATGGGTGCAGCTTAGGTGCTTTGGCACGAATGAGATGGCTTCATCCGTTTGGCAGGTTGATGAGATAGATTCCTCATTGAGCCAAAGAGTTGTAAATTGTCCAAGTATGACAAATTTATGAGGTGTTTGTGCCCAAGGAGAAGAGGACGAAGTTAGAACCTTCTGGAAAGAAGGGTACTTTTGTGAGATACAACTAGACTTAGAAGGCCTACATGATCTATATTCCAAGACAACTTCAAATTGAGGTTAGTCATGATGTCACCTTTGATGGAGAGTGTTGTGTTGGTTTTGTCACTTGGGTGAGAAAAACAACAACACTTGCATGTCCAGATGGGCATTCTAGACAAGACAGAAGTTTGTGAGTGGGTTAAACAAGCCAAACACATTTATAAACAAAGAAATAAACTAAAACAACTAAGAAATAAAAGTTAGAAAACATGAGAAACTTAGAACCATAAAAATCAACCAATGACCAACATAATGCTACCAATGGATCAATAGATTAGTAGGAAAAACATCGTAGATGAAAATGCGGACTTGTGAGTCCCCTCTTCCTCCTTGGGAGGGCTCTTGAATTCCCTAATGGAGAGATCTTCTTACAATGGAAGAAAAATGGAAAATGGTGAAGAAAAACAATGCATATTCCCTCTAGAGGCGAGTGGAATGGCCTATTACAATGATGTTTGAATAATCCAAAGAGAAAAGAGGATTCTCAAGGGAGAATTGAGGCAACATAACAATATTATGAAGATCTTGGTTTCTTAGTGCACCCATGGCTCTTATTTATAGCATTTCTTCAAGGCAAAATGTAATTGGTTCTTGGTGTGAACAAGGGGCCTTTTATGGCACCCTTTAGTCCTTGACCAACCCCCCATTTGGATTTCGCTCAGATATGGAGGTAAAATCAATTTGGGAGTTGGTCCATAAGTGGTTGGGGGGCCGACAAGAACCATAAATGCATCGTTCATAGAAGTGCGTGGATTTTCCCGTACACAATTGCTCATTTGATGCATTGTGCGCTCTGAGGGATTTGTTGGCCCGCGCACTGTGCGCGCGCTTCCTTTGGTGAATTTGCGCATGTCAATTTTTTCCCTTTTTTCTTTTTGAAATGCATTTTAGTGTTGCAGGTGAACTAATTGTTGTTGGCATTGCTGTGTTTCTATAACCATTTGCGTGCAATGTTGCAAACGATATTTCAGTGATAACGGATGCCCCCTGATGTGTGAGGTTAGGAGCATACGTATAGCCGAAATAAATCAATGTTTCTTTTACTGAGAGTGCCATGGTAATGAAGAAATGCTAAGAGGAACTGCAAGAGCGATCTGCCGAAGGGAGAGGGGAAACTGTGGGACCCAAACCCTTCTCTAGGGAGAAACAAAAAAGAAAATCTATGTACAAACAAGGTGGGCATGCCCCATGCTCGTGTCATGTAACCAAAATGTGAGACGATAACTGAAGTTGTATGTTGGTGTAGATAACTGCAGCACTCTCTAGGGCGGTTGATAATGGAAGATGACAGTTATGAATGGTGAACATACTCTGAAATGAGGCAAGGATGCTTGTAGGAAGTGGCGATGACTCATAGGTATTGATGGCCTAACGAATTCATAAGTATTTGGATGGTATGAAACAACTGTAATAGTCACATAGTAAGACCCACCATAACATGAGAGTTTGTTGAAGTCGAAAGTTATGGGGGTCAACAGAATCAGAGAGCAATGGTTATTCTCTCTGTGTTGTCTGAGACTCCTCATTGTGAAGGTAATGAGAGTCAAGATACCGTCTCCCTTCTAGGAACTGTGTTGATGTCAACATAAAGGGAGACACGACTCCAAGAAGCAAAGGGCTTTGTGAAATCCATTGAGATGAGATCAGGTACTGACGGGTAACATGAACGAAGTCAAGTTGTGGTGAGGCTCAAAAATTCCCTTGGTTGGGGAATTTTGAAGGATGATTGGCAACAACTATAAAACTGTATCTAGTGTCAGGGGGACGACTAGATATGGGGTTAAAGTGTGCCAGAGGCTGACAAAGTGGACAAATTCAGAGATCATGGGTACATGGACTTGGGATACTCGGGGTTTATGAATGATGTCGGAATGAAAAGAGAGAGTGGATGCCCCAACCAAGGGCGATATGGGTTGCTTTGCCGGGTAAATAAGGTCATCAAGGGTGATGAAAAAAAGCTAAGGAAATGTTGGAAACAAAGGCCTTTTACAATTACCAAATAAATAAAGAATAATTTGGGGTGAGTGTATAGATATAGAAACGAGTGCCCTAGTGCAAGATGGATTGGCCTGTGAGGGTGCAAGTTACAAAGAGAACTAGTGGAGGGTGAGGGCCCCATGGGTGGGTTTCTGCATGAGGTAAATGAATGGAGGGAAATCTGCAGATGGGAAAAATGATGGTGGATGAGATGGAAAGCTAATGATATTGTGGAGGTGTAGTCAATAGAACCGAGATGATATAACCTGGGATCCCATTGGGAAAGATAGCAATATGATGAGAAGACATATGTGGATTATTCTTGGAAGTGCATAAGACTATATGGACTCCCATCCCTAGGGGGTGAAATTAGCATGAGTGTCAAGTTGCCAAGGGGAACTATGAATGGGACAACTCATGTGGGGAAGAGTGCTACTGGGTGATACTACCAAAATGTGATGGAGGTGATGTTACTGCAGAGTTGGATGTAAGGACCCTACAGGTAAACATCAGAGGGTGTGACCGAGAGATGCAATTGATTACAGAGGGAATAATTACATGCCATTGTCAAACATATACCTAAAGGGGTTGCGTCGTTGTGATGACCAGGTACCTGGACACATAAAAACCAAATACCCGACGTAAACAATATATGATGATAAAGAACATATAATAGTTATCTAATAATTTTGAACATGAGCATGCATACCTGAACGTGATGTGAGAAAAATGCTCCCCCGGGGCCAAGTTTAGATGATGACCCGGGGAATGTGACTATGTAGATTGCGGGACCATGATCCCGTGGCTGAGAACAGATTGAAAAACAGAGGCTCTAGGCTCCTGTAACTGAGTGTGGAAGATTGGCAAAAGGAACTATATATGGCTAGTGGGCCCACAATGCCACCTCGTTTGTACCCGTCGCTATAGTGATTTAACGAGAGCATTTGGAGGAGATTTGGATATTACGGGAACTTGAGTCGACCGATCCAGGAGTTGTGAGAGTCAGGTTAGTGGTCCCATCCTCCTGCATAATGTGAATTTGATAGATTTCAGTTAGGGGGTATACGGATGGTCGTACAAGGGTAGTTTTAGGTAGGGGCCCACCAGTACATGAGAGAAGGAAGAATACATGTGTGCATATGCGTGGGTATAACTCCATCTCCCATGCATAGTGTGTGGTTGTGCTTGACACAGTAGCACATGGGGGTGCAGGGGATGGAAATACAGGTGCGCATGAGATGCATGCATGTTAAGTTGACAACTATGCACTGTGCACAATTGTTTATCAAATAGTTGTGCATCAATGCACAACTGTGTAGAGGACAGGTGTGCATGTGTGCGCACCTGTCGGGGTGACAACTGCCCATTGATGCACAGTTGTTTCTCATACAATTGCGCATTAGTGTGCATCTGTGCAAAAAACATGCACACACATGTGCGCACCGGTATGGGTGAAAGTCGCGCACTAGAGGTGAGGCTAAGGGTGTTTGAAAATTTGAATTTTGTGATGTTTTTTATGGATGATGAGGGCTGACCAAGTATTTTTGTCTAGATGTTTGTGATCATATTTTGACTGGAAAGCATGATGTCAGTCCAATGGAGAGAGCGAGACTAGGAGAGTCTCCGGGAGGTGGTGAGATAGCAGCCAGGAGTTCGGAGGCACTTGGCAGCCTGCAGGTTGCTCAAGTTCTTCGACTTCCCACTGATACGGTCGTAGGATTTCCTACTCCAGTACCTGATCACTATGTGGAGCACTGATATATAGTGTTTCATCGTCAAGGGGCAGCAGCTTACATTCTCAGTTGTTGAGGATGTTTATCTTCTGATGGGCCTCCCATTCCGTGGGATGTCCCTTCCTGCTGACCCCTAGCTATCGAGGGATGAGAGAGTGGGTGACTTGGCACGTCGCCACCTTACAGGGCCGCACTCAATGTCATGATCATTCATCAGGATCAAGGCAGTCGAGCACCTCCTGACGGAGTGTATCGCCACCATGGTGGTGAGGATCTATGGATCCTTGGGCACTCAGCGGATCACAGGAAGTCAGCTAAGGATTGTGGAGAGGGTCCTAGATGGGGACCACTTTGCCTGGGGGCTTATGTTGCACTCCAGGATGATGGGGCAGATTCACCAGTGTCGGACATCCGACTCTCGTGACTTTGAATTTGGGTCCATCTTGGTGGCTTGGTTTCTAAAGAGGGTGCCCCTGTTGTGCCCTAGGGTCTTAGCAGTCTCTATAAAAGTCTTCATATGAGTATCTCTCTTATACAAGTCTTCATGTGAGTATTATATCTCTTCTCTTTTGTTTCCTATGAAGACATTATGCCAAAGTTGTTAGGACAAGTGTGTCATACACCTTGTAATCATGTAGCGGAGCGAGTATTGATTATTAAACAAGGTTTTAATGTGAATTCATAAATCCTTTCTATATGGATATAGATCCCTCAGATTTTTAACCAAAATATAGATGGTTCAAGGTTATGAAGAAATGTCGGGGCCTTAGCAGTCTCTATACAAGTCATCATATGAGTATCCCTCTTTTCTTTTGTTTCCTGTGAAGATATTATACCAAAGTTGTTAGGACAAGTGTGTCATATACTTTGTAATCCTATAGTGGAGAAAGTATTGATTATTGATCAATACTAGGGAATAAATGCAAAGCAATAGTAGGAAATAAAGGTAGATAGCTATTAAGTATTGACATAGAACAAATGCAGAGAAATAGTAGGAATAACTGTCGAGTAGAGGTAGGGAATAAACACATATAACTAGCAAGCAATTGATGCTAAGTAGCAATGGTTGGCCAATTAATCATTGGTAGTTTCTAGCATATAGAATTGGAAAACCACCAATTGTTTATGATTTTGTTAAACCTATTTATTGAGTGCTAGAGTTGGAGGAAACCATTGTGTGAGTTTTAACTTACTGTTGTGTTGTCAAAATTTCTCTAGAATCCTTGTGCCGTCGTTGAACACTCTTGTTGAGCGAATAAAGAGTTTGTAATGTATCGTAACCTTTTAGTTGTTGAGTAATAAACCACATGTTATTTAGAGTGTGAAGTTTCTCTCTCGAAAGGATTTTCCCCAAGAAATCGTTGTCTAATGGTAGTATGTTTATGTGTTGTTTATTAATACAAATGTGTTTATTTAATTTATGTATTCCTCACCTATGCATCATTTCATTTGGTATCAAATCTTGATCAACTAATCCAAGGTGTTAAGGAAAAATATTTTTTTATCTAATCTTGGTTTGAGTGAGAGCTTGTATAAAAGGAAATATTGTTGCAAGGAAATGGTGAGCACATCTAGATTAGAAATGGAGAAGTTTAATGACGCTAACTTTGAGTCGTGGAAGCTCAAGATAGAGGATCTTCTTATAGATCGACATCTATGGGTTGCAATATATGGAACCAACTAGCTGGTATGAAAGATGAAGAGTGTGTGGTGTTGGAGAGAAATGAAAGAAGCTTTATCAAACTCTATTTGGTTGATTCAATGTTAATGAACATTTCTGAAGAAAAAACTGCAACAACTCTTTAGTAGAAGTTGGGGGATTTGTATCAGGCTAAATCCTTGGTTAATAAACTTTTTCTAGGGAAAATTTTGTTTTCCTTGAAAATGGGTGGTGGTGAGGAGATGATACATCAACAAGTTTCATGAACAACTTTTCTAGTGAAGAAGAAATGCCAAGAAGACAAGACAAACCATTGAAGAAACCCTGAAAAGCATTAAAGAAGATATTGAAGACAAAAGTACAAGTTAACTCCACAAGTAAATTAAAGGTGACTCAAACTGCATAAATAAAGGTTGGATCATTTCATTTTGACACATCACACAACTCTTCTCATCAAGTTACAGTTGTAGTTTCCAATTACAGTTTCCAGTTGCCAGTTGCACAAATTTTGAGGCGCATTATCTTGTCTAGGGTTCGCTATCTTTAAGGGTTCTTCCTCATACAAGGGAGAAATTATTTATGTGTTGGGTTTATTCATATTGATGGTGATGTACTTATTGGTTGTAATTCTTCTTAAGAAAAGTTGTTGGGTTTTCTCCCAAGGTTGGGTTTCCCGGGATAAAATCTTGTGTCTATTGTGCATGGCTATCTTTCTATGATTCCACTGTTTCCACTGCAGATTTATTTTGGTTGATATTTTCAATGTGTAATATTTATATGATAATAATGGCATAAAATTATGTTTGAAATCATAAGGAAATAATTATCAGACCTGAAAATTGAAAATTCAACATGGTATTAGAGCTTGGGATCTAAAGGGAAGGGGATCAACTTGAGACACATTGTTGGGTACAACACTAGAGTGTTCTTCTTGTTGTTGTTATTGTTTCAAGCGGTTCACAGGTGACATCTCTGAGGGAGATAAGGATTTATCTCTGAGACGGAGCTATAATGATGGTTGCAGGTGGCAACAAGTTATTTGGTCTCTAGTTTGAGACATGGAGCAGATCGTCCAAATGAGGAGTTGTGGAGTATTGCATCTCGGTGGTGTGGCAAGATGGGAGTTATGGTATATTGGCGGAGAGCTCAGATCACAATAGTATGTTGTGTGGTATATTGCAAACCCTATGCATGGACTTACGATGACTTGTCATGGTGGGTTATGATGGGTGCAACTTAGGTGCTTTGGCACAAACAAGATGGCTTCATCTGTTTGGCAGGTTGATGATATAGATTCCTCATCAAGCCAGAGAGTTGCAAATCGTCGAAGTATGACAAATTTATGAGGTATTTGTGCCCAAGGAGAAGAGGACGAAGTTTGAACCTTCTGGAAAGAAGGGTACTTTTGTGAGATACAACTAGACTTAGAAGACCTACATGATCTATATTCCAAGACAACTTTAGATTGAGGTTAGTCATGATGTCACCTTTGATGGAGAGTGTTGTGTTGGTTTTGTCACTTGGGTGAGAAAAACAACAACACTTGCATGTCTAGATGGGCTTGTTAGACAAGACAAAAGTTTTCCAGTGGGTTAAACAAGCCAAACACATGCATAAACAAAGAAATAAACTAAAACAAATAAGAACTAAAAGTTAGAAAACATGAGAAACTTAGAACCATAAAAATCAACCAATGACCAACATAATGCTACCAATGGATCAATAGATTAGTAGGAAAAACACCGTAGAGAAAAATGAGGACTTATGAGTCCCCTCTTCCTCCTTGGGAGGGATCTTGAGTTCCCTAATGGAGAGTTCTTCTTACAATGGAAGAAAAATGGCAAATGGTGAAGAACAACAATGCATATTCCCTCAAGAGGTGAGTGGAATGGCCTATTGCAATGATGCTTGAATACTCCAAAGAGAAAAGAGAATTCTCAAGGGAGAATTGAGGCAGCATAACAATACTATGAAGATCTTGGTTTCTTAGTGCACCCATGGCTCTTATTTATAGCATTTCTTCAAGGCAAAATGTAATTGGTTCTTGGTGTGAACAAGGGGCCTTTTATGGCACCCTTTAGTCCTTGACCAACCCCCCATTCGGATTTCACTTAGATATGGAGGTCAAATCAGGTTGGGAGATGGTCCTTAAGTGGTTGGGGGATGACAAGAACCATAAATGTGTCGTTCATAGAAGTGTGTGGCTTTTCTCGTACACAGTCGCACATTTGGCACTTTTTGTGCTCTGAGGGATTTGTTGGCCCGCACACTGTGCGCACGCTTCCTTTGGTGAATTTGCGCATGTCAATTTTTTCCCAATTGTATAGTTTTTTGCTTTTTGAAAGGCATTTCAGTGTTGCAGGTGAACTAATTGTTGTTGGCATTGTTGTGTTTCTATAACCATTTGCATGCAATGTTGTGGACGATATTTCAGTGATAATAGATGCCCCCTGATGTGTGGGGTTAGGAGCATGCGTATAGCCGAAATACATCAATTTTTATTTTATGGAGAGTGTCATGGTAATGAAGAAATGGTGAGAGGAACTGCAAGAGAGATCCGCTGAAGGGAGAGGGGAAATTATGGGACACAAACCTTTCTCTAAGGATAAGAAAAAAATAAAATATGTGTACAAACAAGGAGGGAATGCCCCATGCTCGTGTCATGTAACCAAAATGTGAGATGGTAACTAAAGTTGTATGTTGGTGTAGATAACTGCAACGCCCTCCGGGGCGGTTGATAGTGGCAGATGACAGTTCTTAATGGTGAACATACTCTAATATGAGGTAAGGACGCCTGTAGGAAGTGGCGATGACTCATAGGTATTGATGGCCTAATGAACTCAGACGTCTTCGGCTGGTATGAAACAAATGCAATAGTAACATAGTATGACCCACCGTAACATGAGAGTTTGTTGAAGTCGAATGTTATGGGGGTCAACGGAATCAGAGAGCAATGGTGATTCTCTCTGTGTTGTCCGAGACTCCTCATTGTGAAGGTAATGAGAGTCAAGATATCATCGCCATTCCAGGAACTTTGTTGATGTTGACAGAAAGGGAGACAGAACTCCAAGAAGCAAATGGATTTGTGAAATCCACTAAGATTGGATCAGGTACTGACGGGTAACATGAATGAAGTCAAGATGTGGTGAGGCTCAAGAATTCCCTTGGTTGGGGAATTTTGAAGGATGATTGGAAACAACCGTAAAAATGTATCTAGTGTCAGGGAGACAACTAGATATGGGGTTAAACTGTGCTAGAGTCTAACAAAGTGGAAAAAATCATAGATCAGGGATACATGGACTTGGGATACTCAGGGTTTATGAATGATGTTGGAAAGAAAAGAGAGAGTAGATGCCCCAACCAAGGGAAATATGGGTTTCTTTTTTGGGAAAAGAAGGTCAACAAGGGTGATGACAAAAAGCGAAGGAAATGTTGGAAACAAAGGATTTTTACAATTACCAAATAAATAAAGAATAATTTGGGGTGAGTGTATAGATACAGAAACTGGTTCCCCAGTGCAAGATGGCTTGGCCTATGAGGGCTCAAGTTGCAAAGAGAACTACTGGAGGGAGGGGGGGCCATGGGTGTTTTTCTGTATGAGGTAAATGAATGGAGGGAAATATGCATATGGGAAAACTGATGGCGGATGAGATGGCGGGCTAATGATACTGCAGAGGTGCAATCAATAGAACCGAGATGATATAACCTTGGAGCCCATTGGGAAAGCTAGCAATATGATGAGAATAAGTATGTGGCTTATTCTCGGAAGTGCATAAGACTATCCAGACTCCCATCCCTAGGGGGTGAAATCAACATGAGTGTCAAGTTGCCAAGGGGAACTATGAATGGGACAAATCATGTGGGGAAGAGTGCTACTAGGTGATAATACCAAAATGCAATGGAGGTGACAGTGCTGCAGAGCTGGATGTGAGGACCCTAAAGGTAAAAATCAGAGGGTGTGACTCAGAGATGTAATTGATTTACAGAGGGAAGAATTACATGCTAGTGTCGAACATATACTTGAAGGGGCTACGTCGTTGTGATGACCAAGTACCTGCACACATAAAAACCAAATACCCGATTTTGAACAATATCTAATGATAAAAAACATATAACAACTATCTGATAATTTTGAACATGAGCATGTGTACCTGAACGTGATGTGAGAAAAATGCTCCCCCAAGGCCAAGTTCAGATGATGACCTGGGGAATGTGACTGTGTAAATGGTGGGAACAGGATCCTGTGGCTGAGAACGGATCGAAAAATGGAGGCTCTGGGATCCTGTAACTGAGTGTGGAAGTTTGGCGAAAGGGACTATATATGGCTGGTGGGCCCACAATGCCACCTCATTTGTACCCGTCGCTATAGTGATTTGACGAGAGCATTTGGAGGAGATTTGGAGATTACGAGAGCTTGAGTCAATCGATCTGGGAGTTGCATGAGTCAGGTTAGTTGTACCATCCTTTTGCATAATGTGAATTTGATAGATTTGATTTAGGGGGTGTACGGATGGTCGTACAAGGGTAATTTTAGGTAGCGGCCCACCAGTGCGTGGGAGAAGGAAGAATACTCGCACGCAGATGCATGGGTATAACTCCATCTCATGCGCATAGTGCGCGGTTGTTCTTGACACAACCGCACATGGAGGCGCGAGGGAGGGAAATAAAGGCGCGTATGAGATGCACGCATGTTAAGTGGACAACTGCACACTATGTGCAGTTATTTCTCAGACAGTTGTGCATCAGTGCGCAACTGTGTAGAGGACATGTGTGCATGTGTGTGCACCTGTTGTGGTGACAACTACGCATTGATGCACAATTGTTTCTAAGACAACTGTGCATTATTGCACAGTTGTGCAAAGAATAGGTGTGCACATGTGCGCACATGTATGGGTGAAAGCCGCGCACTAGAGGAAAGGCTAAGGGTGTTTGAAATTTTGAATTTTGTGATGTTTTTTATGGATGATGAGGGCTGACCAATTGTTTTTGTGTGGATGTCAGTGATCATCTTTTGACTGAAGAGAACAATGCCAGTCCACTGGAGAGAGTGATACTAGGAGTGTCTCCGGGAGGTGGTGAGACAACGACCAAGAGTTCAAAGGCACTTGGCAGCCTGCAGGTTGCTCAAGTTCTTCGACTTCCCACTGATATGGTCACATGATTTCCTACTCCAGTACTTGATCGCTATGTGGAGCACTGATCTACAATGTTTCATCGTTAGGGGGCAGTAACTTACATTCTTGGTTGTCGAGGATGTTTATTTTCTGACGGGGCTCCCATTTTGTGGGATGGCCCTTCTTGCTGACCCCTAGCTGTCAGGGGATGAGAGAGTGGGTGACTTGGCACGTTGCCACCGTATAGGGCCACACCCGATGTTAGGGTTGGTCATCGGGATCAAGGCGATCGAGGACCTCTTGATAGAGTGTATCTCCACCATGGTGGTGAGGATCTACGGATCCTTGGAGACTCAGTAGATTACATGAGGTCAGCTGAGGATTGTGGAGAGGGTCTTGGATGGGGACCACTTTTCTTGGGGGCTTATGCTACACTCTAGGATGATGGGGAAGATTCACTAGTGCCAGACATCTGACTCTGGTGATTTTTCATTTGGATCCATCTTGGTGGCTTGGTTTCTGGAGAGGGTGCCCCTGTTGCACCCTAGGATTTTGCTGGAGCCTGCAGGGCCGCGAGAGTCACGTCTGATGCGGTAGGCCCATGTGTTGGCTCATCATGGGGGAGGAGAGGGTGGTCATTAATTCACAGCCATAGTGGCACGTGTGTGACAACAATTTTCACAGGTGATACTACGGTATCCATACGCTGGTATGGATTACCGACATGACCCTGACATGATGCTGCCTCCAGGGGAGGACTGGGATATTCGAGGTATGTCTGTGTATTTATGTTTTGTGATTTGGATAGCGTAGCATATGATTATATATGGATATATGGATGTTGACCCTACCTTTGGTGTTGTTTTGCAGATGTGGGGCCCTGAGGCCGAGAGGAAAACATGGCCGGGGAGTCAGCCCGTCGAGGACCAGTATGACTACCGCCAACAGAGCTGAGGTTGGGGCAGAGGTAGAGATGTGATGATGTTGGTGCTGGACCAGCACATGTGCCACTGGTAATTCAGAGGCAGAGACTATATGATGCTAGTGATGGACCGACACATGAGTCGTGGGCAGCGGTAGGGGGAATGTTGGACGACCTACGCCACCGCTTCGAATGGGTGTTGTAAGTGTGTACCAAAGATGATGTGGGCCCACATCCAAGACGAGAAGGTCCTAGAGCAGTGCGTGGGCATAACTTAGGAGTAGCGGACTCTGATCCATCGGGTGGTTGTAGCGGGGGCAACGATGACTGGTCGACTGTTCCCTGGACCTTGGGGGGGGGACAGCTGGTGGGGCACCTCCAGCCGATAAAGGACCTGGGGAGGGAGCTCTGGGGGCACCATGAGTATCGGGTTGTGTATTGTATAGGTTTGCGAGCCCATTTTGTACAGGGTAGTTGATACCCATTTTGTATAGGGTAGGGGGTACCCACTTTGTTCCTATAGGAGTGAGGGGACTCACTGGCCTACGGGCGATGTATTTTGTAAACACACGTGACACATTTTGATAATATATATATGGACATGTATTTTGAGATCTTTCATGTCTTGATGTGTTAATGTTTTTTGATGATTTATGATGTCTAATCTATATGCGGTGATAGATGTATGATGCTTATGTATATGTGATGATGTTTTGATGTGATAAATGCCAATCTAACACTAGGTTATCCATATTATCTTCTATTTGATTAAATTGTCTTGGAATATGTGTAAATGTGATTGAATCAAAGTTGCGAGATAGTAGTATAACTTGTAGGTATTTGTGAAAGAGGCAACGATTGGGAACATGATATACATTATTGAGCTACAGGACGATGAGCTAGGAATCTAAGAGAACGCTAAGGTGACGAATGCGGCAGTGACTGGCCTTGGCAAGGAGACCAATGACGATGACGTATTCATCTTGGTTTTTGGTGGCCAAGCCCAAACAGATGCCACTAGAGTGGAGCAGCACATGTGAGGGGGTATAGAGGGCCCAAGCAGCCGAAGTGAGATTCTGGGTCTAGTGGTTGGCACCATCAGCGTAACCAATGTGGTAGGCCAATGGAGGATGCATCTGTCAATAACACGGATGGTAGATCAGACATGAGGAGTGGTGGTGAAAAAGAATACTAAAAACTCTACAAATGTGTAAAAAGAAAAACCTAAGATAGAATGGCTATGCTTAGGCGTAAAACTTCTTTAGGTACAACCTGTTGATGGGTTCTTTGAGAGGGTATCCTTCTAGAGAGGCTAGGATGTATGCCCCCCTTAGTGAGGTAGTGTTGGATGATGTGGGGTCCATGCCATAAGGACTCGAATTTCCCATGGCCAAGGGTATCGTGGGCAATATCGTAGGCTAAGATGAGATCCCCTTTGTTGAATGAGAAGAGGTTGACATGGTGGTCGAAGGTGGCTTTGGACCATTTTTTAGTTGCCTCATTGTTCTGTAATGAAGATCGATGATCTTCATCCAGCGACTCTAAAGTCAGCAAGCATTGCTCCATTGGAGCAGTGTCAAGTAATAGCTCGATGGCAGTGCGTAACGTGGGGATTTCGCACTCAATAGGGAGGGTGGCTTCGATCCCATGGACGAGGTGGAATGGTGTAAAACCAGTGGAAGTATTTACTGTCATGCAATATGCCCATAACGTGAAAAACAACATATGATGCTAGTTGGTCTTATGTTTGTTGACGTTATGTTGTAGCATGGTTTTGAGTACTTTGTTGACAGCCTTGACCTGTCCATTGAACTGAGGGTAGCATGGGGAGGAAAACTCATGGGAGAAGCCTAACTTTGAGGAGAGTTCCATGAAGATATCATTCTCAAAGTGTTTACCATGATTGGACACTAACTGTAGTGTTTGAAGAAAAAACGCGTTGATGTGTCAGTAGTATTGTTGAAGGTGGGCATGGATTCGACCCATTTGGTAAAGTAATTGAATACCACACCAATGTACTTTTGTCCATTACTAGATGGAGGATGGAAAGTCATAATGTCCATGCCCCATTTGCAGAAGGGGTCGGCGGTGCTGACTAGATGTATAAGTGTTGGTGGCACTTGTGCTTTTTTTTCATAGAGCTGGCATTTGTCACATCGCTTGACAGCATGGATGCAGTCATGAAACAATGTGGGCCAGAAGTAGCTGGATCGAATGATTTTTTGGGTGGTGGACATACCCGAGAGGTAACCACCACAAGCATCGCTATGGCAATTGTTCAGGACTCTGTCAGCTTTGTCGATGGTCAAACATCAACGAAGGATGGTGTTGACCCTGTGCTTATAAAGAACATCTCCAATGAGGAGATGTCGAGGGGCCTAATGGTGAATGCGTTGGCAATCGTCTCAAGATAGGTGAGACCCAAACTTTTGTGTTCGGAGGTAGACGAGAAGGTCATTGTACCAAGGGTCATCGGAGGGGATGAAGAAGAGGTGTTCTTTGGGGAAATTCATATTGACGGGGGATGCTTTGACATCTGAGGGAAAAGTCGTAATGAGTTTGGCGAGGACAAGCACTTTCTTGATTTTGGGAGTTGAGAACTCTAGGTCGTATTCCTGTAGGATGACGATCCATCGAGTAAATTTTCCATGAAGTTTTCGGTGACTAAGAAAGTATTGGATGGGGTTGGAGTCTGCTACGACCTTGGTAGTTCGAAGCAAGATATAATGGCCCAGCGTTTGGACTGCGAGGACAAATGCTAGGGAGAGTTTCTCATCCTGATTGTACTTTAGGGGTGGCCCTAAAATATTTTTACGGATGTATTAAATGACATGTTCAAGCCCGTCTTCCCCTAGTTGGACGAAGACTCCTACTACTAAGATTGTTGAGGTTGAAAAGTAGAGGATATAATCGCAATCATAGTCTAGAGGACTAATCAAAGGGGCATTCGACAAGGCATATTTTAATTAATCAATTTTTTTTTGATCATGTTCATCCCATCGGAATGGGATATCATGACACAATAGGCAGAGGAAACCATATGCGTGGGTGGCATAGTCTGGGACAAAGCGACGTAGAAAGTCGGATTTGCCTTGTAAGCTCTATAGTTGGTGTAAATTCCTTGGTGGGGGAATTTTTGTGATAGCTTGGACCTTGAGGGGGTCTACCGTGATGCCGTGTTGGGAGACAATGAACCCAAGAAGGTGTCCAGCGGTGATGTAAAATATGCACTTGAGGGGGTTCAAGAAGATATTGTATTGGCGACATCGTTGAAAAATGATGTGTAAGTCGGCTAAATGTTGAGTTTTCTTTTTGGATCGAGCAGTGAGGCCATCCAAATAAGCAAGGATGATGCAAGAAAGATCATGGAAAACATAGGTCATGGCCCGTTGAAATGTAGCACCTGCGTTATTGATTCCAAAAGGCATGACACAATAAGAAAAGGTAACCCAAGGGGTAGTAAAAGTGGTTTTATACTAATCTATTGGATGGATTTGGATTTGATTGTAGCCGAAGAACCCATCCATAAAGGACAATGCTTCATGGCCGACACAGTCATCGATAATTTGGTCGATGAAGGGGGTGGGAAAGTTGTCTTTGGGACAAGCATGGTTGAGATCGCAAAAGTCTGTGAAAACACGAACAATGCCCTATTTTTTGTTAACAGGGACCGGGTTGGATACCCACGAAGTGTACGCAATGGGGTAAATTGTTAGAATATAGAAGATTGTGCTCGTTTTACTAGTGACGATACCCTCGTCACCCAACCACTGGTCGAAGCCACCCTCCGAGAACCTTGACCTTGACTGAGAAGAGAATCATGGTAGAAATCAATAGCCAAGAGAGGCTAATGCACCAAGCAAGAAAATAGAAACTAAGCTGAACAGATGATCCCACCCAGAAGCTAGTGCACCACTTTCTCCAGAGGCCTGCACACAAAACTGCCAACTGCAGTGCGCACAATTGGCTCTGCAATTTTGAGAGTATGTAATAATGAAACTGGCACCCTGTATTTATAGTGGACTAGCCAGTTTAACTGGGGCCGACTTCTCCTTCTGGGAATCAATAAATTGAATTTAAATGTATTTGTTTAGGCGACAACTTGTCTAGGGTTTCCTTCAATTCTTTGCTTCCTTCCGGAGGATTCTAGTCTCGTCATAGGTCACAATAGAGGTTTATACCTCCCGAAGCTACCATAATATTAACACTCCCTCCTAGCTAGGGAGGTATGGTCTTGAGCACAAAAGACCATTCAATTGGTAGAACTACGAGCACCTGTCATTATTATTCGACTGGATAATCTCCTATGACAACTGGTACAATATCAATTAATAGAACACACCTGTGTCTATTCCCGTAGTACACAACTACTCAGACTTTTGAAACACAATCACAAACAGTAGCATATCTACTGTCATTCATTCTTCATAACAAATATCTGATAGCAACCTGCATGGAAACAATGTTATGACAAAAACTAAATCATTTGGGCCAATCTTTCACTCACGTCTGTGAGATCTGAAAGAGTGTCTACCCTCAGTATAGAATATCAACAATAATAATCTAGGCCAATCTTTCACTCACATCTATGAGATCTGAAAGAATGTCTGCCCTCAATATAGAATATCAACAATGGGCTATCTGCCCCATTCTTCTCAACCAAGGAAGAAGGATTATTTCTGATTTATGAGCCTAGACCATTTCTCACCCTGGGCCATTCCTCCGACACTAA
>ML779872.1:1130759-1154172 GCA_009831015.1 Picea engelmannii | reverse complement strand
TGAGAAATGTTTGGACCATTCCTTACCCTGGACCATTCCTTACCCTGGACCATTCCTCCGACACTAAACAAAGTGTAACCTGGAGGGAATGAGTCTACCCTAAGGAATGACCGTCTCTGATTGTTGAGCCTGGACTATTCCCCACCCTGGGCCATTCCTGCGATACTAAACAAAGTGTAACCTAGAGAGAATGAGTCTTCCCTCGAGGAATAACTATCCGAACCATTCCCCACCCTGGGCCATTCCTCCGACACTAAAAAAAGTGTAACCTGGAGGGAATGAGTCTGCCCTCGAGGAATGTTTGTCTTGCATCAACCTCCAAAATGGACGATTCTTTGAAACTTCTCACAACTATGAACTTTGAAAGAATGATTGCCTGGCGAGGAGAACCATTCTACTTGACCACTACTCAAAGTGACTGCCAAGAAGAATGACTGTCCTAGACGACTCCCCATAATGGGAAGTCATTTTCTATTATACATCAACAATCAGTCTCCCTCCCATGTTAACTACAATGGGAAGTCATTGTTCGTCAAAAATATCAATCCACTTTCCGAACAGGAAAGCATCTGTCCAATCTGGACTATTTTTCAATTACAAAGATAAATAATATTTTCAATGCTCCCTCCTAACTGGAGAGTTATTTCAATCACAAAATAAATGTTTTTCAAGAATATTTTTCCGTACCTTCTCTATCCTGGAGAATCTTCCCTTTCAGCTAAGGGATTTATTTCCATGATCCCCATCTTCTCTCGGAAATATGAAAACTTGATTTTGGAAAGAGGTTTTGTCAGGATATCTGTTGTCTGCTCATTAGTGGGGATATACTCGAGCTTTACCTCTCCTTCTTGGACTTTATCCCAGATAAAGTAGTATTTGATCTCAATGTTCTTTGACCTTTCATGAAACATTGGATGCTCGGATAATCTTATACAACTCTGATTATCACAATATATTATGGTCGATTCTGGAGTCTAATCAAATAAATCTGATATAAACTTCCTTAACCATACTGCTTTTGTGCATTCTTCACAAGTTGCCATATATTCTTCTTCTGTTGTACTGAGTGCGACAGACTTCTACTTTCTGTTGCCCCAAGATATCATAGCGGAGCCCAAGATGAAACACATACCTGAAGTACTCTTTTTGTCTTCTGTACTTCCTGCCTAATCAGAGTCTATGAATCCATGAAGTTGGATATCACTGGATGCAGTGTATCTCAACCCATAGTTTATTGTCCCACGAATATATCTTAGGATATGCTTTGCAGCTATCCAATTTTCTTGTCTAGGTTCCACCTGGAACTGACTTAATGTATTTACAACAAAGCAAATATCTGGTCGAGTATTTACCAAATACATCAATGATCCAATTAGCTGTCGATATAGAGATGGATCTACTGGATCTGAATCTGTAACTTTCACTTTTCTTATATCTGCATTCATAGGAGTGTCCATGGATTTACATTTCATCATTCCAAATTTCTGAAGGATCTTTATTGCGTACTTTCCTTGTCCAAGGAATACTTCACCACACTTCTGCCATACTTCTAGTCCCAAGTAATAGTGCATGAGACCTAGATATTTCATATCAAATTCAGAGGCTAAATCCCTCTTGCATTGGATGATTAGAGATTCTTCACCTGTTATGAATAGATGATCAACATATAATAGTATAATTATAGGTGTGTTGTTGACGACTTTGTAATAAAGGTTTGGATCTGCATGACTCTTGGAGAAACCAAGTCTAGTCAGATAGCTGTCCATTCTGGCATACCAAGTCCTTGGAGCTTGCTTGATTCCATATAGAGCCTTCTTCAATATGCAAACATGAGTGTCTCTGGAATGTACCTCGAATCCTTGAGGTTGTTCAATATATACTTCTTCTTCAATATCTCCATTGAGAAAGGTTGTCTTTACATCCATCTGGTGTAGATTCCATCCCATGGAAGCGGCAAGAGATATGATAGATATGATGGGGGTATACCTTGCCATTGGAGCAAAGGTTTCGTCATAGTATTCTCCCTCCTTCTGGGAGAATCCTCTGGCCACAAATCTTGCCTTATATTTATCCACGCTTCCGTCTGCTGCATGTTTGATCTTGTATACCCATTTTGAGGTTACCACTGATTTCTCTTTAGGTCTGGGTACAATTTCCCATACTTCATTTTTCATAATGGACTGATGTTCTTCCACCATAGCTTCTTTCCATTGTCCCTATTTAACTGCTTCTTCAAATGTAGTAGGTTCTTCGTCTAGAAGTTTTGTCATGTATGTTGCATAACTTGAGAATCTTTTCGGTCTTTTGCTCTTCCTAGATGTTCCTTCTGGAACATTGATTCTTTCTACGTCCTGTAATGTGGCTTCAAGCCAAGATGGTCATTTCTTGTTCTTTGGTATATTATCTGGATCAATGTTCTCACATGGCTCCATAGGATGATTAGGTTGATCCTTTTCGTTAATTTCGCTTTTTGTGTTTTCTTCATTTGGTTCTTCAATTTCTTCTTCTTCTATAGTTTCTTCAATAGATTTTCTAAAGGCCATCCTTTCATTGAATGTTATGTCTCTTCTTACTTCTATCTTGTGTTGTTATAGAATATATATTTTGTAGGCTTTGGATGAATCACTATATCCCATGAATATCCCCTTCTTTCCTGAGGGTTCTAGTTTATTTCTTTTATCTTTGGGAATATCAGAATAAACTTGACATCCAAATATTCCTAAGTTTTCAACGTTAGGTTTCTACCTGAGAATGCTTCTTCTGGTGTCATGTCCTTCAATATGCGATGAGGGCTTCTATTCTATATGTATATTGTTGTCGTTGCTGCTTCTCCCCATAGAAACATGGATAGATCTTGATCGTTCAATAGGGATTTTACAATTTCTTCGATACATCTGTTCTTTCTTTCTGCTACACCATTTTGTTGAGGATTATGAGGAACAATCAACTCCCTCCTAATCCCTGTTGATTTGCAGAATGCAACGAACTCCTTCGAGGTGTATTCTCCTCCATTGTCTGTTCGTAATGTCTTGATCTTATTGTTCGTAAGGTTTTCTATTTTTGCCTTGAATTCTTGGAACTTGTTGAATACTTCATCTTTTGACTTCAGTAGGTACAACCACTTCTTCCTTGAATAGTCATCTATGAATGTTACGTAGTAGAGAGATCCTCCTAAATATCTGACTGGCATTGGACCGCAAACATATGAGTGTATTAGATCTAGGGTTTCCTTAGATTTGTTGTTGCTTATTGGGAATGGTTTCTTGATATTCTTCCCAAGAGCACATCCCTTGCAAATTCCTTCATGTGTAGACTTCAATTCTGGTATCCCTTCAACCATCTTCTTGAGGAAAGGTAATGCTTGATAATTGATATGAGCATACCTTCTATGCCAAAGCTCATTAGGGTTGACTTCTTCATGTACTAGGGATTCTTCATTTCATTCTAGTAGTCTATATAGATTCTGATGTAGGAGCATCCCTCATGACAAGAAAAACCAATGTGGAAGCAGAAGCCAGCTGGAAGACGTCCAGCGCAAGCTTTTAAATTTTTAAATTTTCTCTTGAAGTTGATGCACTGAATATAAATGAGATCATTTAATTTAGGTGCCTTGGTAAAAATGTAATCATACCTCGAGCCATACGCTCTCGTCTAAGATAGACAGAGGCATTTATAGTGGTAGATGCAGGTAGATAGAATTGAATTCTTAGAATAGACAGTTTTAGAGCGCAGGAGGGAAACCGAATATAGAAACCCTCATTTGTATCATTGTAACATTAGCAACAGGATTAAGAAGAGTTTTAGAGCATAGGAGAATAGCAGAGAGTTGTAGAAGAACACCCATGTACAGATCTTGAATTAATAGAAGAAGCTGATTCAGATTCATGGTTGTTGTGTTATTCCCTGTGTATGTGTGTTAAATGCTCTGCTTATGAATATTACTTCCTATTATGCATTCGTTATTATGCTGTGTGTATGATTTCATGGGTTAAGATCGAAATCTGAGAGGAAGAGAGGCGAGTACAATTGTTTCTCTTTGAGCAAGGATTCCTGCAAGGAGTTCAGTTGAAGTCATCCGCAAGGAGTGCATTGACAGAAGGCTCAGAGAGTTAACTCTTGTTCTCAAAACACTCAGAAGTGAAAGTGGGTTGTTGAAGCCATGCAAGGAGTGCATAGGCTAAGGGAGAAAGTCTTAGTCTTGAAACTGAGCAGAAGTATTGAAGGACTACTGCTACGAGCATACGCAGAGTCAAAGAAGCTCGAACCGTTGAAGTGTTCACAGGCTTGCCGCAAGGAGTGCGTGCAGAGAATCCCACTGAGGGTGAAGTGATTTGGAAAAGCTCAGGAGGGATAGGCCTCTGAGTCACTGAAGATCAACATAGATCAGTGTGACATGAAGTCAAGAAGAAACATCGCAGGTAGGTGAAAAGGCGAAGGAATCTCGTGGAGAGATACTCCTTTTCATTTCTTGGATTAACCAAGGAAGAACGGACGGTCGAAATCTTCTGAAGAGATTCTGCAAAGTTCCGAGGATCGTCAAATCTTGTAGAGGTGCAAGGAGGTTACGACGAGAAGATTCTGAAGAGTTTGAAGCTCAGGAGGGACAGAGCCGTCGATTTTGAATCACAGGAGTCGTGAGATCTACATGTGGTATCATGTATCGGGGACTCGAGAGTTGAAGCCCCGAAAGTTGTGCAGCAAGAGAATCGGGATCGCGAGACGTGATATCCCTGCAAGATCAAAACCGTCCGTTGAGGAGGACAGGTAGCAGAGATCGGAGATCTATCAAACTCAGGAGTTCGCAGAGGGAAAGCCCAAGTATTGGGTGTTCAAAGTCGTGAGGCACGAGGACATGAAGCGGCGAGAGATTGGTAGACGTCCATATGAGGAGGACAGGTGGCAGAGATCGGAGATCTCGTGAACTCGGGAGTTCGCGGAGTGAAAGCCCAAGTATTGGGTGTTCAAAGTCGCGAGGCGCGAGGACGCGAAGCAGCGAGAGATTGGTAGTTGTCCATCTAAGGAGGACAGGTGGCAGAGATTGGAGATCTCGCGAACTTGGGAGTTTGCAGAGTGAAAGCCCAAGTATTGGGTTTTCAAAGTCGCGAGGTGCGAGGACGTGAAGTGGAGAGAGATTGGTAGCCATCCATCTGAGGGGACAGGTGGCATAGATCGGAGATCCCGTGAACTCGGGAGTTCGCAGAGTGAAAGCCCTAGTATTGGGGGTTCAAAGTCGCGAGGCACGAGGACACAAAGCAGCAAGAGATTGGTAGCCATCCATCTGAGGGGACAGGTGGCAAGAGATCAAGAGATCTTGCAAACTTGGGAGTTCGCAAGGTAAAGGTCCAAGTATTGGGTGTGCAAAGTCGCCAGGCGCAAGGATGCGAGGCGACGAAGGGGCGAGAGGATCGTAGCCATCCATCTGAGGAGGACAGGTGGCGAGAGATCGAGGGATCTCACAAACTCGGCAGTTCACAGGTTGAGAGTCCAAACATTGGCTACTCAAAGTCGCGAGGACGCGAGGTAGCGAGAGAAGGATAACCGTTGGATCCGGAGCATAGGAGGACCGTTGGATCTGCGCGAGGGATCGTGTCTCGGGACCTCGCAAGAAAAGGTCCTGGAATTTGGTCGTAGGGATCGCGAGGTTGTGAGATAGTGATATCCCAACAACTGGAGCAGTGTGGGCCATAGCGGAGCGTGAGTGGAACACAGGTGGCACAAAGGATTCGGGAGTCGCGAAGTGCCGAGGAACCGAGACTCATGTAGATGCCGAGTCGTGAAGGGTCGAGGAGTCAAGGTTCGTGTGGATGTGTGGCAGAGCATAAGGTGGGACCGCGCATCTCGGGGACTCGTGAACTTGGAGGGTGAAAACTCGACGGTACAACTGACGAGGTCGCGAGGTTGCAATGTCGCGAAGTCGCAAGAGGCGCTAACATTAATCCTAGCCCATGGTTGCATGTGGGAGGAGTTATACCCATACCGCCAGTTGGGTATCGCAAGATTTGAAAGGAAAGTTTGGAGGTTTTAAGTCTTGAACTTGCGAGGAAGATTACTATGGGTGCAGATTTCCCGATAGGGAGATAGAAGAACCTTTAAGTTCTTCGGGCCGAGGAGAAGAAGGTCCTGTGAGAGTGGACGTGCCTGGGTGGTGAGCCGTCTACATCAAGTGGTATCAGAGCATAGAAAAGTTTCTTTGTTTTCTATAGCAGAGAAAAAAAGGAGAGTACACCATGCCGCCAAGAAGAAGAGGTAGACAATCACCCGATCCAGAGGAGGAAAGGAAATTTTCCAGAGGAAGGGAATTGTCCAAAGATAGAGGTAGGCAGGTATAGAATCCAGACGTGGAAAGAGGAATGCAAAATCTTCGTGCCAGAATGGAGGACATGGAGATAAGACAAAGGAGAAACGTTGATGCAGGAGATATCAGTGAATCCGAAGATGAAGGTGATGCTGGACGTGAAGGAGAAGAAATCCCAGTGGAAGATGCAACCAATGAGCGTTTAATTAAGGCTATCGCTTGGATAAGTTCGAAAACAAAGATGGACATTCCATCTTATGAAGGGAGTCTGGATGCGGAAGAGCTGCTAGACTGGATTAGATCTCTTGACACTTACTTCAATTATGAGGATATCGAAGATGATAAGAAGGTCAGACATGCCGTCACAAGATTAAAAGGGCATGAAGCCTTGTGGTGGGATAAACTACAAGCTGACAGGCGTTGTCAAGGCAAGCAGAAGATTAAGAGCTGGGACAGGATGATTGCAAAGATGAAGGAAAAATTCATTCCGAGGGACTATCAAATTTCTCTGTTCAGGAGGATGTAGAACCTGAGGCAGAAGCTGATGACAGTGAAGGAGTATACTGAGGAGTTTAATAGGTTGAATATCAGGGCAGGTCATTGCAAAAGCAATGACGAAAAGGTGGTCAGGTATATGAATGGCCTGAGGTATGAAATTCAAGATGAACTAAATTTGGCGACCATATGAATGGTGGAGGATGCATACCAATTGGCTCTAAAAGTTGAGGAGAAGCTGAGCTGCAAACAAAGACAGAGGGGCAGAGGCAGGAGTCAGCCCAAAGGAAAATCAGTCGCCCAAGATAAATACCAGAAGCCCAAGGAGGAATGGAAGAAACCTCAGGGAAAGTTTGAAAGAGGTGGAACTTCACAGAGAATACCATATGTTGAGCAGCGAGGAAAAAAAATTGAGCAAAGAGGAGGATATGTTGATAATGATAGGTTTCCTCGTACCAAAGGTAGAGGAAGAGGAAGAGGTGGAGTAATTACATGCTTCACGTGTGGAAAGAATGGGCACAGGTTGTTTGAGTGTCTAGAGAAAAGGAAAGAAACTGGAGGAGAAGCTCACATCGCCGAGGCACAGAGGCGAGATGTTGAGACAGAGTACACTGAAGGCGGAAGATCGCTAGTGATGCGAAAAGTCCTTTTAACGCCAGAGAAGGAGATGGAGAACTCAACACAGAGGAACAATCATTTTAGGACTGCTTGCAGGACCAAGGATAGAGTGTGCAAGGTCATCATGGACAGTGGAAGCACCGATAATCTTGTTTCAACCAAGATGGTAGAAAAACTGGAGCTGGAGACAACTGATCATCCAAGCCCATACAAAGTTTCATGGCTACAGAAGGGACATCAGGTAAATGTCACTACACAGTGCTTAGTTGACATCAAGATAAGAGGATATAATGATAAAATTTTATGTGATGTTATTCCTATGGATGTCTGTCATTTATTGCTGGGTAGACCATGGCAATATGATAGAAATGTAATTCATGATGGGAGGATGAATACATATACCCTGAGGAAGAATGGGAGGACTCACATGTTGTGTCAAATTGAAGATAAAGAGGTGAAGCCAGAAGTAAACAACACAGTACTTCTCATGAGTGGGAAGGAACTTCTTACAAAAGTTAGGAAGAAGGAGGATCCACAATTCTTCGTGGTCAGAAAATCGAGAATTGTTCTGACTAGCACAAGAGTGGATGATTTGCCAGAAGAAGTTCAGGAACTGTTGGAAGAGTTCACTGATATTGTGGTGGACGAATTACCTCATTCATTGCCACCGATGAGGAGCATGAGTCACCATATAGACCTCATACCAGGAGCTAGTTTGCCAAACAAAGCCGCGTACAGATTGACGCCGTAGGAGAATGAAGAGGTTAAAAGACAGGTCCAGGAGTTGTTGGACAAAGGTTTGGTCAGGGAAAGCTTGAGTCTGTGTGTTGTTCCAACAGTACTCAACCCGAAGAAAGACGGAGGCTGGAGGATGTGCACTGATTCAAGAGCCATTAATAAGATAACTATCAGGTATAGATTCCCATTGCCAAGGATGGATGATCTGATGGATTGCTTAAGTGGGGCAATTTTTTTTTCAAAGATAGATTTGAAGAGTGGATATCATCAGATTCGTATGAGAGAAGGTGACGAATGGAAAACAACATTCAAGACAAACAAAGGTTTGTATGAATGGCTTGTCATGCCGTTTGGCTTGACGAATGCACCAAGTACCTTTATGAGGTTGATGAATGAAATGCTGAAGGAATTCATTGGGAAATTTGTCATTGTGTATCTGGATGACATATTGGTTTTCAGCAAGACAAAGGCTGAACATTTGAAGCATTTGGCTATTGTGATGAGGAAGCTACAGTAGGAGAAGCTGCTGATAAACATGAAGAAGTCCTCATTCATGAAGACATAACTCATTTATTGGGGTTTTTCATATCTGCAAATGAGTTGAGGATGGATCCAGATAAGGTGGAGGTAATCAAGAATTGGCCATCACCGAGGAACGTATTTGAGGTGAGGAGTTTTCATGGACTGGCTAGTTTCTACCGAAAATTCATCAGGAATTTCAGTGGAATTAGTGCAGCAATGATGGATACAGTCAATAAAAGACACAAATCTTTTCACTGAACTGAAGAGGCTGAGAAGAGTTTCAATTTATTGAAACGAAAGATTACAGAGAAACCGGTTTTGGTGTTGCCGGATTTTCAAAAGACATTTCAGGTGAAATGTGATGCAAGCAGGTTTGCCATAGGAGCAGTCTTGAGTCAAGAAGACAGGCCGATTGCATATTTCAGCGAGAAGTTGAATGAGGCGAAAGAGAAATATTCCACATATGATAAGGAATTCTATGCCATCATACAGGCATTGAAAAAATGGAGGCACTATTTGATTCTAAAAGAATTTGTTTTATATAGTGATAACCATGCATTACAATTTGTGACTCAACAGGAGAAGTTGAATCAGAGGCATGTTAAATGGGTTGAATACATGCAAAATTTCACTTTTGTGATAAAACATATTTCTGGTACTGCTAACAAAGTTGCTGATGCTTTGAGAAGGAAGTGTTTGATGTTGCAGGAGTTCAAAGTCAGGACGCTAGGCTTTGATGATCTTAAGGACATGTATGCAGGTGATTCAGACTTTAAGGAAGCTTATGAAGCAGCTGAGAATCCAGTTCTCAGAGACAGAAGCTAGTGGATAGAGTACGTGATCCAGGACGGATTGTTGTTCAAAGGCAATCAATTGTGTATTCCAAATTGCTCCATGAGGGAGAACTTGTTGAAAGAGAAGCACAGTGGTGGATTGGCAGGACATTTTGGCCATGATAAGACATTTGCAAAGTTGAGTGAGTCATACTTTTGGCTAGGGATGCGGTCAGAAGTCAAGAGGTTTGTAGACAGATGCAGGATTTGCCAGCATTCAAAAGGAAGGAAGTAGAATGCAGGATTTTATCAGCTATTGCCCATACCTGAGAAGCCGTGGGATGAAATTATCATGGATTTTATATTGGGGTTTCCGAAGACACAAAGAGGTGTTTATTCCATCTTTGTGGTAGTTGATAGGTTTTCTAAGATGGCACATTTCATTCCATGCCAGAAAACAAGCGATGCGACTCACATCGCAAATCTGTTCTTCAAGGAGATTGTCCGACTTCATGGATTGCCGAAAAGCATAGTTTCGGACAGAGACATAAAATTCATAGGGAATTTCTGGAGAACATTGTGGAAGAAGATGGGGACTAATTCGATGTTTAGTTCTTCTTATCATCCTCAGATGGATGGGCAGATAGAAGTGGTCAATAGAAGTCTTGGAGACTTGTTGAGGATCTTGGTGACAGAGCACCATAACAGCTGGGATAGCATATTACCACAGGCAGAGTTTGCTTACAATGACTCAGTAAATCGGAGCACAGGGAAAATTCCATTTTAGATTGTATATGGAAGGTAGCCAAGAGGATTTTATGAACTGAGGGATTCAAAATAGACTGGTACTAGCAGTGCTAGTGCAGGAGAGTTCGCTGAAGCGATGAAGGAACTTCACAGCCAGGTGAAGGAGCGACTATTGAATTCAAGTCAGGAGTACAAGCGCAGAGCAGATCAACATTGGAGACAACTTCAGTTTGAATTTGGTGATCTGGTTCTGGCACATTTGAGGAAAGAAAGGTTCCCGAGAGGAACATACAACAAGATGAAGATGAAGAAAATTGGGCCATGCAAGGTCTTGAAGAAAATGGGGTAGAATGCTTATGAAATTCAGTTACCAAATGGGATCGGAATATCTCCGATATTTAATGTTTCAGATTTATATCCATATAAAGATGATGAAGCACAAGCAGAAAGTGATGATCAACCAGAGGTCCAGTGGCAGAAGCAGATGACAGTTGCAGAAAAGCCACAGATGGAACAGATACTGAATAAACGAGTGGGTAAGAAAACCAGGAGGAAAGAATATTTTGAATATTTGTTCAAGTGGAAGGGACATCCAGTTGAAGATGCCAGTTGGGAGATTGAAGAAGAAATTCTAAAGCATGGACATACCGTGCAGGAGCTCATGGATAGGATCCCATGCAAATTTTCAAGCGAGGGAGTATGATGCAGGAGCATCCTTCACGACAAGCAAAACCAACGTGGAAGCAGAAGCCAGCTGGAAGACATCCAGCGCAAGCTTTTGAATTTTTAAATTTTCTCTTGAAGTTGATGCGCTGAATATAAATGAGATCATTTAATTTAGGCGCCTTGGTAAAAATGTAATCAGACCTCGAGCCATACGCTCTCGTCTGAGATAGACAGATGCATTTATAGTGGTAGATGCAGGTAGATAGAATTGCATTCTTAGATTAGACAGTTTTAGAGCGCATGAGGGAAACTGGATATAGACACCCTCATTTGTATCATTGTAACATTAGCAACAGGAGTAAGAAGAGTTTTAGAGCACAGGAGAATAGCAGAGAGTTGTATAAGAACACCCATGTACAGATCTTGAATTAATAGAAGAAGCTGATTCAGATTCATGGCTGTTGTGTTATTCCCTGTGTATGTGTGTTAAATGCTCTGCTTATGAATATTACTTCCTGTTATGCACTCGTTATTATGCTGTGTGTATGATTTCATGGGTTAAGATCGAAATCTGAGAGAAAGAGAGGCGAGTACAATTGTTTCTCTTTGAGCAAGGATTCCTGCAAGGAGTGCATTTGAAGTCGTCCGCAAGGAGTGCATTGACAGAAGGCTCAGAGAGTTAACTCTTGTTCTCAAAACACTCAGAAGTGAAAGTGGGTTGTTGAAGCCGTGCAAGGAGTGCACAGGCTAAGGGAGAAAGTCTCAGTCATGAAACTGAGCAGAAGTATTGAAGGACTACTTCTACGAGCATACGCAGAGTCAAAGAAGCTCGAACCGTTGAAGTGTTCACAGGCTTGCCTCAAGGAGTGCGTGCAGAGAATCCCACTGAGGGTGAAGTGATTTGGAAAATCTCAGGAGGGATAGGCCTCTGAGTCACTGAAGATCAACATAGATCAGTGTGACGTGAATTCATGAAGAAACGTCACAGGTAGGTGAAAAGGCGAAGGAATCTCGTGGAGAGATACTCCTTTTCATTTCGTGGATTAACCAAGGAAGAACGGACGGTCGAAATCTTCTGAAGAGATTTCACAAAGTTCTAAGGATCGTCAGATCTTGCAGAGGTGCAAGGAGGTTACGACGAGAAGATTCCGAAGAGTTTGAAGCTCAAGAGGGACAGAGCCGTCGATTCTGAATCACAGCAGTCGTGAGATCTACACGTGGTATCATGTATCGGGGACTCGGGAGTTGAAGCCCCGAAAGTTGTGCAACAAGAGCAGCGGGATCGAGAGACGCGATATCCCTGCAAGATCAAAACCATCTGTTGAGGAGGACAGGTGGCAGAGTTCGGAGATCTCGTGAACTCGAGAGTTCACAGAGTGAAAGCCCAAGTATTGGGTGTTCAAAGTCACGAGGCGCGAGGATGCGAAGCGGCGAGAGATTGGTAGTTGTCCATCTGAGGAGGACAGGTGGCAGAGATCGTAGATCTCGCGAACTCGGGAGTTCGCAGAGTGAAAGCCCAAGTATTGGGTGTTCAAATTCATGAGGCGTGAGGACGCGAAGCAGCGAGAGATTGGTAGTTGTCCATCTGAGGAGGACAGGTGGAAAATATCGGAGATCTCGCGAACTCGGGAGTTTGCATAGTGAAAGTCGAAGTATTGGGTGTTCAAAGTCGTGAGTCGCGAGGACGCGAAGCGGTGAGAGATTGGTAGCTGTCCATCTAAGGGGACAGGTGGCAAATATCGGAGATCTCGTGAACTCGGGAGTTCGCAGAGTGAAATCCCAAGTATTGGGGGTTCAAAGTCGCGAGGCGCGAGGACGCGAAGCGGCGAGAGATTGGTAGTTGTCCATCTGAGGGGACAGGTGGCAAGAGATCAAGA
This sequence comes from Picea engelmannii, assembly GCA_009831015.1. Taxonomy (NCBI): domain Eukaryota; kingdom Viridiplantae; phylum Streptophyta; class Pinopsida; order Pinales; family Pinaceae; genus Picea; species Picea engelmannii. The sequence goes on along the minus strand of ML779872.1, from coordinate 1,141,441 downwards.
GATCTCGTGAACTTGGGAGTTCGCAGGGTAAAGGTCCAAGTATTGGGTGTGAAAAGTTGTGAGGTGCGAGGACGCGAGGTGACGAAGGGGTGAGAGGATTGTAGCCATCCATCTGAAGAGGACAGGCGGCGAGAGATCGAGGGATCTCACGAACTTGGGAGTTCGCAGGTTGAGAGTCCAAACATTGGCTACTCAAAGTCGCGAGGACGCGAGGTAGCGAGAGAAGGATAACCGTTGGATCCAGAGCACAGGAGGACCGTTGGATCTACGCGAGGGATCGTGTCTCAGGACCTCACAAGAAAGGTCTGGGAATTTGGCCGCGTGGATCACGAGGTTGCGAGATAGCGATATCCCGACAACTGGAGTAGTGTGGGCCATAGAGGAGCGCGAGTGGAACACAGGTGGAACAAAGGATTCGTGAGTCACGAAGTGCCGAGGAACCGAGACTCATGTGGACGCTGAGTCGTGAAGGGCCGAGGAGTCGAGGTTCATGTGGATGCGTGGCAGAGCATAAGGTGGGACCACGCATCTCGGGGACTCATGAACTAGGAGGGTGAAAACTCGATGGTATGACAGGAAAGGTCGCGAGGTTGTGAGGTCGTGAAGTCGCGAGAGGCACTAACATTAAGCCTAGCCCATGGTTGCATGTGGGAGGAGTTATACCTATACCACCAGATCGGGTATCGCAAGATTTGAAAGGAAAGTTTGGAGGTTTTAAGTCTTGAACTTGCGAGGAACATTACTGTGGGTGCAGATTTCCCGATAGGGAGATAGAAGAACCTTTAAGTTCTTCGGGCTGAGGAGAAGAAGGTCCTATGAGAGCAGACGTGCCTGGGTGGCGAGCCGTCTGCGTCAGATTCCCTTCACATCTTCCAATAACCCTAGCATCTTCTATGCTGGAATCTTTATGCCATGATAACACCTTTTCATCTATGAAAGATATTATGTTTCCTTTGTCTTCTAAACATGATATTGATACTAGATTCTTTTCTAAACCAGGTACATATAAAACATTGCTTAAGTGAACATGATTACCTGATTACGTAATTCCAAATTGACAGAGGCTTGTCCAAATCCTTCGACGGGGTAGGTGCTTTTGTCTCCAAGCTCCACTTTGTACGATGTCTTTCTCTAATTTAGATTTGAGAGTCTAGCTTGATCTCCTTTCATGTGCCTGGAAGCTCCACTGTCGATTATCCACATATCGTCTTCAATTGTCCTGGTAAGTGCTGAGTAGTGTAAGAGATTGATTGTTTCACACATGTCTTTGGTTGACTGGTAACTGGTCATGCCTTGATCCAAAACTTCAACTTCGTCATTTCTTTCTTCTAAGAAATTCAATAGGTGCGTTGAGTTAGGGCGCATCTAAATATATTCTCCTTGAGCAAGATGCTCCATCACAAGGTGTCTGATCTAAGAATTAGGGTTTTTGCAATTGCTACTGCTAGTAACCCTAGCTGCAGTGCTTTGGAAGCTGTTCCTGCTAGTAACCCTAGCGGCAGTTCCTCAATGAGCTCAATATCTAGAAGCTATGTTTCCTTCCAGCGTTTTAGGCTAACTGAAGGGGTGTGGGCCCATAACCTATTAGAATATAGAATATTGTGCTCATTTTACCATTGACGATACCCTCGTCACCCAACCACTGGCCGAAGCCACCCTCCAACCTCCTTGAAATTGACTGAGAAGAGAATCCCGGTAGCAATCAATAGCCAAGAGAGGCTGATGCACCAAGCAAGAAAATAGAAACTAAGTTGAATAGATGATCCCACCCAGAAGCTAGCGCACCACTTTCTCCAAAGACCTGCGCACAAAACTTCCAACTACAATGCGCACAGCTGGCTCTGCAATTCTGAGAGTATGTAATAATGAAACTGGCACCCTGTATTTATAGTGGACTAGCCAGGTTAATTGGGGCTGACTTCTCCTTCTGGGCATCAATAAATTCAATTTAAATGTATATGTTCGGCTAACAACTTGTCTAGGGTTTCCTTCAATTCTTTGCTTCCTTCCGAAGGATTCTAGTCTCGTCATAGGTCACAATAGAGGTTTATACCTCCCAAAGCTACCATAATATTAACATAAATGAACCTGACAAAGCGTAACTTGTCAATTTAAGCTTTGAGAATCACATCTTTGGATGGGTGAAGGGGTCAATGCTTTTGATGAACTGGGGCAATATCTGGCCAAGTGTCGATTCGATGTTCAATGATAGATGGATCAAGGCCGGGCATCTCCGTATATGACCAGGAAAAAATATCCTGATATTCCTGAAAGAGAGCTTTGTAAGATGTGAGTTCTTCAAGGGAGCATGTGGCGCCAATGGTGATTTCTTCTACGATTATTGGTTTAATGGAAATGTCGATTTTGACAGTGGGGGAAATCTTGGCCATGTTTCCTTCTTCCAAATCATCTGGGGTAGGGATAGGGTTATTGAACCAGTCTATATGCCCTGAAGGGATAAAATCCTTGGTTTTGATTGCGCATATGGAGTGTTGGGTGGGAGGATGAAAGGCCTCCTGTGAAAGAAAAAGTTCTCGATGATGGAGCGCATTCCATGGGAAATTAGGGGTAGTGAGTTCTTCTAGGATATCTTTGTCGCAGTGAAAAATGCGAGAATATAAGGGATCCTGGGAGATGACAAGGGGAACTATCAAAGTGTGGTTGTCCTCTAGTGGTGAGGACGTAGATGGAATATCATGTACAGGGTGCAAGGGACTGCTGGACATAAAGTGAATGTCCTGATATTGTGGAGAGTGCCTCATTCACGCAGGTATTGACGACAAAATATATCGAATATTAGTAATGTGAGCCTCGGTAGAAGGTGATTGAGTGGGCTCTAGCTGAGACGGTTGACATACTGTAGCTAAGGTTTGGGGAAATTGAGGTAGATCTTGGAAATGATGAGTATAATGGCCATATTATGAGCATATGACACAAGCGAATTTGGTTCACAACCCTTTGTTTCCTGCAGTGGAGGATTACGGAGTAGCAATGGGTATACTCGGTGGAGTGGTGAGAAATGTGGTTTCTCTAGGGAGTTGGATCAGATTGTGTAAATCAGAAAGAGTAGGGCATCGATTGGTGGGGTGACCATCTCTTTCGCATAGTGCACAAGGAGGTTGAACTCGGGGAGGAAGTGGAGTTGAGGGCTCTTTCTTCTTTCGTCTGCCCCCAACAGTGAAAATGGTTCCAATAGTGGGGAGGGATGGTGATGTGGCAGGAGCATGTACTGGGATTTGCATCGGTATTCCCTCTTTCTAAGGAGGGAGAGATGGTTGAGGAACCATCGCAGGTGGATGTAGATACCATACAGGGATGGCAAGCACCATGTTAGGAAGGGTAAGGGTTGCAACTACCTAGAATTCTTGGACTCCAGGTGGGGCGTAGAAGAATGGAATTTGGGTAATGGCTTGGGGGAGTGTCTCCCAAACCAGGATTTTCCCCTGGAGGGGGAGGGAAATCAGGGATAAGTAGTGCAGTGGGGTTCTCAAGGGATTCCTGAGGTAATGGTTCTTCAACTAGTGGAACGTCGATGTGAGGACAAGGCTAAGTGGGAGGAATAATGTCTCTGATATCGGTTCCATTAGAAGATACTACACACACTTGTGCTGAAGGGTGTAGGAGGGGTGGTGTTCCATGATATGCCCCTAGCTAGGATGGGTCTTTGAAAAATTTGGGACTCATGTTGATGACTGAATAAGTGTCTGAGCTAGTGCAGACAAGGGGAAGAATGTTATCAATGTTGGCAGAATGGTTAGGCTCATAATGTGTGATTTGGTCGATGGTGATGATCTTCCCGTTATGGGGGAAAATCATCATTCGAAACACAGAAGAGGCCACTGCCTTCATAGCGTACATGTATCTACATCCAAAAAAGATATTGTAATCAAGTGGGGCATCGATAAATTCAATGTCGATGAGGATGGTTTTTCCCCCGAGTTCGATGGGGACATTTTGGAAGAGCCCTTCAGGGGACGAGGGTCAACCATCATAGGCTCTTAGGGTGATGGCGGATGGTACTAGCTCAAGGGAGCCAAGTTTTTTCCATACTACTTTGGACATGATGTATGTGGATGCACCTTCATCAATGATACATCGATGAACTGTGATGTTTTGAATCTTCACTAGTATATGAAAATCTACTAGGGCGGGAAGGCATGGTTCTCTGCTATCTAGATCAAAGGTGATGAGTCTAGTATCAGATGGGTCGACTGCCCCCAAGGTGGAAAGAAAGGATTTCTGTTGTGTTGGATAGGTTTGGAGGACCTACAATACAGACATGGTTGCAGAAGACTGAGCTAAGTCGTCGACCAGACTGTAGTTATGGGCTTCCCTAGCATGAGGGTTATTGACATTCCGTCGTAATGGCATGCGAGGTATGCAATTGTTTGGTTCAGTGTTAGGGCATGGAATCATCAAGGGTTGTTCGGTTGTAGCTGGAGTTGTTTCCGAAGTGGTTGGGGTAGATTCAGGGGGAACACCATATTGGCGACCGCGTGTTTGCAAAATAATTTATTCTTCACTGGTAAGGAGGATGTTGTGATTGACTAGATTTCCAGCTTGAATGGGACCTAGGATTTTATATTTCCCCATTTGGGGTGGAGCAAGGTGTACCTCCTGTTGGGTATTCATCACACCTTGGTGTGGAATGGGGTTTTGAAAAACGGTCGAAGGTGGTTGTTGCAAATACTATTGTGGGGCATGTTGAGGGGCAGGCAGTGCTAGAGGGTGTTGTGCGTTCATGGAGTCTTTCATCCATTTGAAGTCGGCAATTTGGGGTCAATGGTGTGTATAATGTCCATACTCACCACAGAGAGTGCAAGGGAAGTTAGTATGAAGATTGTTGTTGTTCCTCCCTTATCGTTTGTTATTATTTTCCCCTTGGGGGTTCTGGTTGCCTTGATTCCGGTCGCCCCCAGCGGGATGGTTTTGTTGGGGGTTATTTCTACCTGGTACCAGGTTATAATTGTTTCAGTTTTTCCCTTTCTTCTTGGAATTATTCGGTTGATGTGCCATATTTTTCGTATTCAACTGTTCAAAAGTATGAAGTTGTTGAATGGGAGAGGGCTGAAAAAAATTAACACTAGCATGTGGGTGTTTGTGTGGAGGAGCAACTAGTTGTGGAGGCCCGTGAAACAAAAAATATGGATTGTTTTATGGAAACGATCCATAGGGCGCATAGGAAGGTGAAGGGATTTCACTAGTGCCAAGGTTATATGCTGAGGTAGAAGGTGTACATGACCTTGGTTAAGAGGTCGGATGCATCATGGATACCGATGAGGGCCCACTCATGGGTGGGGGGGGGAGAAACAGGATATGGTTGTTGGTAAGGGGGGGATGGAAATAAGATGGCCTTCCATAGGGTTTCATATATTGAGGTGCACCATAAACAAGTGGAGTTTGGTTGTAAGGTTGTTGGTGTGTCATCGAACCAATCAACCCATCCACAGCGTGGGACATCCCAGGTTTTTCCTGGACAAATGGTGTGGGTGTAGGTGCATCAGGCAACACTATATATAAGTAACCTGACTGAGCATAGATGAGGTCAAATTGTTGAGCCTTGTTGATGGCCTCCTCCTTTGTCTGAGGGAAGGTGGATGCAAAATCCTTGGAAATAAAAGAGACAAGTGATTTGAGAAACCAATCAAGACGTTGTTCTTTGGTGGTTTCTGCTTTTCACAAACTACAGCGCCGACGCCATTCATGGATGTGATCAATGATATATATAGCATTAGTTTGTTTTAAATCCAAGAGGAGTACTAAGCCAATATCATAGTGAACTGGTAGTTGGAAAAATGACAAAAAGGCCTTGGCCAATGATTCAAAGGTTGCATGGGACCCTGATTTTTCGTCCACATACCATTTGGCTAAGGAACCAGTGAGAGTGAGTTGAAACAACCTTAAGAGGGTGGAGTCATCCATAATTTTGTTTGAAGAGCACCATAAGTGGAAGGTCATAACATGGTTGGTGGGATCATCCCCTAGTTTTCCTTCAAACTTTGGAAAATCTGAAGGTAGTTTGGTAGGCATATTGGGCCAAGTGGGATCATGCAAAATGGGATCATTCATGAGTTTGGTTAAATCAATAATGTTAAGGGATGCCAATTATGGAATAGGGAGAGTTGGTGGAGGATTAGTTCCAGCCATCGTGTGAGTAGGTGGTGGACCTGTCCCTTGAGAGGGATTGAAGGGGGTGGTACTTCTCCCTTGAGAAGAAGTGTTCCCCCCCCCCCTCCTTGTGAGGGAGAACTAGTGGATGGATGGCCTTGGTAATTGGACCCAAACAAAGTGGAACCAATTAAAGTATATCCCAAAGTAGCATCACTCACGGGGCTGTGAGATGGTTGTGTCGGTGAGTTGGAAAGACTAGGGACACCTCCGAGAATAGGAGGAAGATTTTGCAAGTGTCTGGAACGACGGGGATTCTGTGGGTCCCCTATGGTGTCTGACTAGAAAAGGTGAATGTGTGAAAATGGTGATAAGAGAAATAAATGAAGAAAATCTTTGTATAATTTGGACCTTCACAAGATATTACAACTCACAATTGCATGTAATCAAATGAGCATCATACATATATCAACTGAAAATAATAAAACATGTGGGTAGGTGGATTTTGTCCGCGTGGGGGAACAAATAAAATCAAATGCTCGTGTCCTAAAAGACGTATCATCCTTCCTATCAAATAGAACTGGACCTTCCAAAAGCATTCAATAATGGGGTATGAAGCCACTGGAAGAGGAACCAGTGAAGGATGAAATAATCAGTTATAATGAGGGGTAGAAGGTGCATATCCTGAAAGAGATGGCGATATTTCCCAAAATCCACACAAAATCTAATCAAGGTGCGATTGTAGCCCATAATTGCCACCTGGGTAGATGTCCTAAATTTTGGTCACTAGGTACCTCGATCAAAGTGCGACATTTAGATTTTCGGCCCCATAAATGGGTCATGGGTTGGATCCCTTCAAAGAGTTGGGTGACTCAAGGGTGGACGCACAGAACAACTGGATCTCGGCCTTCAACCCTTCACGGGTATCTCCCTGCCTTATGGTGCAGGAAAACTTGACTTGGAGGATTTTGAAAGTTCCTTATTTGTCAACTTCTAATGTTTGAAAATGTGAGAACCAAATAACGGGGGGTTATTTGGATGAAAACCCCCGAGATCCTACCTAGACTAAAAATAATCTTTTGATAGCTCCTATGGAGGAAAACTTAGTGAGTTTTTAGAAAAAAATTAGATGTGGTGGGATGAGAGACTGGGGGTGTGAACCAATCTTGTTTGAATTAATGTGAGTGGATAATTTCAAAAATAAGTAGTGGGATGTTTCAGAATTCCTTTGGAGAAAACCTACTTCAACCTCCACTATTCAAGGTAGAAATTATGTGAGTGAGGAGTGACTTTGTGTGTGAGCAAGTGAAAAAAGTGTGCCAAGTTTTTAATAATTTAGGTGTGAGATTGCAACATGTGGACTTCCTATGGTCCTTACAAATATTTGTTACCTAGCTTACTAAGTGTCATTGGTACAACCTTGCAGAATTTTAAAATCCCTAAAAAACTAGCATGTGGACATATGGGTCCTTATAATTCCTTTAAACTCCCTAAATGTTGTTTAAACTAAGAAATATTTAAAAAACTATCCTAGATTGCAAGCATGTGGGCATGTATGGGCATGTTACTTTGATATTTAAACTTCCCTAGATTGTGATGTAAACTAAGAAAGAAATTTAAAGAAACTATCCTAAATTTGCAACATCTGGGCATGTATGGGCCCTTACAACTTTAAGATGATTTCAAAAATAAACTAAGAGGAGCCCTAGGGGGGATTTTTTCCTATCCTAAAGATTTTTGTTAAGGCAGATGAAATGTCCCTTTAACCACCTTTTGATTCTCGAGATCACTCTAAGGTGCGAGAGAAGAGCATACTCAAGGGTCAAAGTTAACTTATAGTCCCAATGTAAGTGGTTTATGTGTGATAGCAATAATCTCAACTTAAAATTTTACAAACCAAACAAGCCATCCATGTGGAAACTAAAGCAAAAAGAGGAGAATATTTGGTTATTTTTACCCCCTAAGTGACTATGTTTAGCTAACCTTTCATATGGGAAAGGATTCTAAGTGGAGTGCATGTGCATTACAAAGTGCATGAAAGAAAAAATATGAAGGCTAGGGGCCTTCAAATCATCACAAAAACCCTTACAATTTTGAAAAATTGGATATGTGCACGGGTTACAATTCCGACAGGTGCACAGAAGGTGCACAATGTGTAGAAGTATGTGGCATGCACAGTGGGCAGAGTGCACATCCGTGGCGAGGAAAATCCATGCACTTCCTATCATGCGTCGGGGGAGAAATTTTTGAGTGAAATACTCCTCCTCCAACTCTGAATTTTGCCTTTGACAAGTTGCGCTAGGCCGGTTTTGGTACCTGCAAGATAAATTGATTAAAAAGAAGTTCTCTCTAAGCCCAAATAGGGTGGAATTTGATACCTATCTCTAGTATGGTCGCCAATCTGTTGTGTTGGTTTTGTCACTTGGGTGAGAAAAACAACAACACTTGCATGTCTAGATGGGCCTGCTAGACAAGACAGAAGTTTGTGAGTGGTTTAAACAATCCAAACACATGTATAAACAAATAAATAAAATAAAACAACTAAGAAATAAAAGTTAGAAAACATGAGAAACTTATAACCATAAAAATCAACCAACGACCAACATAATGCTACCAATGGATCAATAGATTAGTAGGAAAAACACCGTAGAGAAAAATGAGGACTTATGAGTCCCCTCTGTTGATACTGAGAGGGGGGTGAATCAGTATCAAGTACAATTTAAAACCTTTTTCAACTTATACTTAAACCATTCAACTGTATCCAATGAGAAATGAACAATAGTATAAGAGTTACACCAATACACCACAATACACCATGCACAATATATGAGAAATAATCAATGGTTATTGTTCAAGGGAAGTAATGACTTCCAAAGGTAGATACAACTTCCAAATGTAAAGGGAGGGATAAATCTACAAGAGGAAGATACAATCCTCCAATATCAAGAGAGATTTGAACTCTCCATCCTTGCCCCTTCCTTCCACCCAAGAGTATATGAGCGATAATAAAACTTTACATTAAATCATCACATAGAAACTGGTAATGCTTCCTGAGACTTCTTCAATTTATGAAATTATTCAATTCTTGGAGTACTCTAATCCTATAGATAATATTACTCAATGTATTCTCTGAAAATCCTCCAAGTTTCACTCCTTGAATCCTCCCCAAAAATAAGTTATAGAAAGAATGGTAGACTTTATTCAATTCTGGTCTATTCAGGAGACCGCACTTGTACATAATGCCCCACGCTCAATATTTAACATCCATTTATGAAACTAACACAAAAGAAACTACAGTCCATACTCTTTCCAATGAAATTTTGCCCACGTCATTTGGATTCTCGATGAAGAAGTTATCACTGTTTTACCAGGAACACCTATTTATTGACTAGCTTCAGGACTGGTCACAAACCCTATCTTCCACAGAGTGTATCTCCATAATTATATCGAATCAAGAGCTGAAATTTTTATCAAAGGTACCTTGATGTGTCTTATCAATACAATAGCGATTTCACCATCTAAATCATTCTAGAAAAAAATTTATAGCAAAAATGGTAATATGACCTGAAAATAACATACCTTAGGCCTTCTTTACTTCTTATTTCCTCTGAAATTCAACTTGCATCAAATGAATGTATAGTGATGTTTATTTATACCATTTATGTCACTTCTTTTTAACATTAGGGCCGACCTAAAACTATCTTATTTTGTAATTCTTTTCTTTAATTATCTTTAGGGCCTACATGTACTTCTTCAATTCACTTTGTCATCTTCAAAAATTCATTTCTCCTCAACCATGAGGATCCATGTGATGTGCCACATACCACCATAAACAACATGATGTATACTATCCATCCATGGGTGTTGTATCTGCATGTGAATTTTCCTTCATGTCCAAATACCTTCATCAATCTTGCGGTCCAAAACCCATGACTATGGTTGACATCAATGACAACAACCAATCTTCCAACAATCTCCCCCTTTGTCATTGATGGAAAAACTCATGCTCCCCCTATCATCATGATCCCAATTTCTCTCCCCCCTTTGACATCAATGGAAAAGGGTAGGGATTCTCCCCCCTGAGTTTAATGGAAAAATGTAACTCTCTTCTTTGGGATTGCTCCCTCTGAACATGTGGCACTCAATAATACTTCATCCTTATTTTTGGTCTTTGGGACTTTTTCTTCTTTGGAATCCTTTTCTGTGGCTTCTATCTTCTCTGTCTTCTTCATGTCTAGGATGTATATGTTTTTTGGTCTTCTTGCTGCAGTTGCAACCAATCTTCCTGAATTATTTTCCCTGATTTTACATTTTCTGGAGTCAAACGTAAGAGTGTATCCTTGATCACACATTTTACTAACACTGAGTAGATTATGCTTCAAGTCTTCAACCAATAGGACATTCTTTACTTTTACATTTTTTCTTCCAAGTTATACTACACCTTCTCCAAGTATTTTGGCAGATGAGTCATCTCCAAATGCAACATTTCCACCCTTTCTCTTCAAGCTGATGAATTTGTCTTGATCCCCGGTCATGTGTGAAGAACATCCACTGTCTATGTACCATTCATCTTC
>ML779872.1:1112234-1130709 GCA_009831015.1 Picea engelmannii | reverse complement strand
TATATCTGCAATCTCGTGCTTTGTGACCAAGATAATTGCATTTGTAGCATACAATATTTTTGTCCATCAACGGGTAAAATGAATTATAACTTCTGTTGACAAATCCACGATTATTTCCATATATTATGTTTACACTATTCATGTTTCTTGCGTATTTGTTCCTTTTATTGATTCTGTAATTAATTGCCTTATGTCCAAAATTTTTGCAAGTATAACAATGACCAAGAAAGAAATTTTGATACCTGGGAGTAAGTGACCTTTTTTGTGATGTAGTCCATCTAGGTTCATGATCTACTCTTCTGTAGTTTCCTTCATACTGATTGAAGCTTCTTTGATCCATGGGTGTTGTATCTGCATGTGCATTTTCCTTCATGTCCAAATACCTTCATCAATATTGCAGTCCAAAACCCATGACTAGGGTTGACATCAATGACAACAACCAATCTTCCAACACCCTCTTCCTCCTTGGGAGTGCTCTTAAGTTCCCTAATGGAGAGAACTTCTTACAATGGAAGAAAAATGGCAAATGGTGAAAAACAACAATGCCCATTCCCTCAAGAGGTGAGTGGAATGGCCTATTACAATGATGCTTGAATACTCCAAAGACAAAGGAGGATTCTCAAGGGAGAATTGAGGCAGCATAACAATACTATGAAGATCTTGATTTCTTAGTGCACCCATGGCTCTTATTTATATAATTTCTTCAACGAAAAATTTAATTGGTTCTTGGTGTGAACAAGGGGCCTTTCAGGGCACCCTTTAGTCCTTGACCATCCCCCCATTCGAATTTTTCTCAGATATGGAGTTCAAATCAGGTTGGGAGATGGTCCATAAGTGGTTGGAGGGCCGACAAGAACCATAAATGCGTCGTTCATAGAAGTGTGTGGATTTTCTTGTACATAGTCGCACATTTGGTGCATTGTGTTCTCTGAGGTCTTTGTTGGTCCACACACTGTGCGCGCGCTTCCTTTGGTGAATTTGTGCATGTCAATTTTTTCCCAGTTGTATAGTTTTTTTTTTCTTTTTGAAATGCATTTCAGTGTTGCAGATGAACTAGTTGTTGTTGGCATTGTCGTGTTTCTGTAACCATTTGTGTGCAATGTTGCGGACGACATTTCAGTGATAACAGAGAGATAGCCTTCATGAGGTCTAGAGAGTCTCATATGGATATGATAATGAGGAGAATGAGGCTCCAAAGGATGAGGGTATGAATCCCTCTAATCCAGTTGTTCATCCTTCAAACTATCAAAATGAGTCAGTAGAGCCAGCAAAACTAGTGAATCTACCTAGAGATGTTGTAGTGACTAGGAATAGGCTAGAATGGCTTCGTGACACTTTGTAGGATGCAAAGAGTCATGCATCTCCCAGTGGTAATTTCAGGGAGAGAAAATGAATTCATAGGTTCTCGAGTTATATGGAATTGATGAGTCACATCATTGGTTCCAAACCTTCCAATTATGAGGAGGCAGTATGTCAACAAGTTTGGAAGGATGCCATGATGGAAGAGTATCAATCCATCATGAAGAATGATGTGTGGGAAATAGTTCGGAGACCAGAGGGGAAGTCAATGGTGAATTCCAAGTGGATCTATAAGATCAAGCATGCAACATATGTAAACATTGAGAAGTATAAAGCAAGGTTTGTGGCGAGAGGATTATCTCAAAAAGAGGGAGTGGAATATGAGGAGAATGTTTCTCTAGTCGCTAGGTACATTTCCATCAGGACTATTATTTATCTTGCTTCAATTATGGGTTGGAGATTACATAAAATGGATGTGAATACCATGTTCCTCAACAGTGTGATTGAGGAAGAAGTGACATAGAGAAACCTCAAGGTTTTTCGATATATGGGAAGGAGTCTCATGTTTTCATATTAAAGAAGGCTTTGTATGTGTTATCACCTATTATGTTATGCTAAGTCTCATCTCTCATCTCTTATTTTCTCCATTTAAAAATCTTTGAATAAGCTATAAATCCTAATCATTAGTTTGATTAAGGGTTCAAAATCTTATTAAGGGGGTCAAATTAGTATTATGTTGAGAGAAATGAGGGATACTTAGTCTTATAAAAGGGGATAGGGTTAATTATGCACATGTTTGTAAGACTATCCTATGACATCATTTAAAGTTTTAAATCCTTGCATCAAAGGTCATATGTCATGTCATAGATTTTGTCTCATCATTACTAAGTTAGAAAATGACTTTCAAGTCGTTTTCATTCCAAATATGTCAAAGGACAAGTTTATGCAGGGCACTACAAGAACTTCCACATGTCCATGTTTCATCATCACGCATATGGTTGGAGTGAATTTGAGAATGTGGATCGTCCTACCTAGTTGAATGAAAGATTCAAAGCAGTTATCAAGTACCCAATCGCCAGTCACAACATGCAAAGTTGGTCAAATTTGAATTTTCATGCATAGATCCAACAAATCCCCTATCCTTCTCGGTACATCAGGCATATCCCTTTTTTGCAATGAAGAGTCCATCCTTCTGGTCGTGACAATTGATATGGGTAAAGGTGGACACGTGAACATAAAAGAACATGAAGGGCCGACGATTATGGAAGCATATGAAGACAATAGAGACATCTTTGATCGGGTTGGTTGGTATTTGTACTACACCAAACTGGATGCTTATCACTATGCTACAACCCGGGCATTTGTTGAATATTTTAATGGACAGAGGGTCCAAATTGAAAACCTGGTTATGCAGGTTACAAAAGAGTCCATAACAGCAGCTTGTAAACTCCCTCCCGGTGGCGAAAAGTGGTCAAAAGACAAATTAATTACAGGAGGGGATGTAAATTAGTTCTTGAAACCTGAACATAGAGATGCCAATTGGGCCAAGGGTATTCCTAGGGATTGGATTGTTGATGAATGGATAGAGGCCTTGCTAATGCTTAAACGATACATCACATGTGAAGGGCATCATTCTACTCTGTTTTTGTTTCGTCTTTGATTCCTTCTTCATTTGTCAGGAATCAAAAGGATGAGTCTACCATATTACTTCTTAAGAGATCTAAATAAGATGGCCATGAAAATTCAAGCAAACCCTAATACCCATCCTCATGGAATTTATCATCAGGGATTAATTAAGATACTTATTAAAGCCAAGTGATAGGAACCCGGGGGTGATTAGTTTCCAATAATTGATTGATTTTGTCACTCCTTCAAAGGGTCAGCTATAGATTGTTTTACTTGAGCGATTTGCAATTAAAGGTAAAGTTAAATTCTTATAGGCTTGAATCCAAAGTGAATAAAACCTCTTTAGTTTTCCTTATGTATTATATTTCATGCTTTCATTTATTATCCTATGTGTGGAAATTCATGGAAAAGTAACATAAGAACATAATACACGTAATGGATATGACACTTCCCTTGATAACGAAGTTCACCCGATGTGGGCTATGTCTCCAAGTCATGCTTCAAATCTTGACCGCTTTATTCTCCTCACTGTAATGATGTCTCTCCTTTACAAGTTGTAAGGCAAAAGTCCCTTTTCGGTGACGACAACAAGAGATCAAAATGTGATCAGGAATGTTTACAAGATTCACAAGTTCTCATGCTCGTGAAGCATCCATGATGCCGACATGGACATCATTCACACATACTCAATACATAAAAGAGGAAGAATAAAATATGATCCCCATCACCATGGATTAATAGAGTGCATTAGATCTGCTGCTCAGATCCAATCATATATGCATCCCATACAAAGATCCTGAAACTACGAGATTTACAATTGCTTCGTTGGACACTTATCATGCAATTGCCACAATTTATCTGTCACATGTGACTGATTGGTTTTATGTGGAAGAAAAGAAGGAAAGAAGAGATAGAAGGAATAAGTTGATCTTGATGCCTTGTTGCAGCCTCTCCATGTTCCTTCAGACCTGTAACATGCATGCTATGATGCAACATTTAATGACAAAACAACATAATGAAAAACATGCTTACATTGGCTTCTCTAGAACTTAGCTTGTTGATATGAATCTCTGCTACAAAAATAGACCTCTCCATTGGATTCGCGTCACCGAATTACCTAAAAATGATTGTCAAATCATCTCCATCGGACACTGTCACCTTCAGGCCCTTTCTGGACCTCCTACCTCAATCCACATGCAATTTTGGGCAATTAATACACTACCTGCATTGGAATCTATGCCACTATATGGCATGGGAATGCTCCCCTGTGCATTGGAAGAGTTCAACACTTAATAAAAAAGAGCGCGGAATTACCCATAAGCATGTTTAGCCGAATTGGTTGGTGGAGGCTAAGTTAAGGCACTAGTTTAGAGGAGGTCACGGGGTCAAATCCATTGGCCTCCTTTTTTGGCATGCTTCCAGACGCTCTGCCAAATTTGGTGGATCCCTGCCAGATTTGGTGGAACGTTTCTAGATTTGGTGGAACGTTGCCAGATTTGGCGGAACTTAATTTAGATTGATTTTTGAAAATTTTGGCATGCGCCCTCATTGGGCATTTGTCGGCTTCCACGTGGCAGCCTATGATTGGGACACTTGGTAGCTACCCATTGGCCCTACTGACTAGTCCTGCCACATCACCTACCACATCATCTCTAAGGATTGCCACGACAGTTGCTAACTGTACCTACCACCTCAGCTGCCACATCATCTGTACAGACTGCCACGTCATCTGTACGGATGGCCACGTTAGCTTCCATGTCATCTGTACAGACTTCCATGTCATATGTATAGACTGCCACATCAGATACCATCTCATTTGTATGGACTTCCATGTGGCATGATCTGATTGGTCCATGGATCGGCCCGAAAATGCCAAAACTGGGTTACACGTGGCAGCCTCTGGTGTTACCACGTCATCATGTTGACGTCAGCATGCCACATGTTTCCTTCCTTCTCCTGCCACATGTGTTGTATGGATGCTAACATCATCCATACGAATGTTGACAACAATAGTACAGATGTTGACTCATCCCCTATTGATTGGGCTAGGTTGACCAAACTTTGACCGAGAATATCTTTCAATCCGTAACTCCATTTGATGAGTCGTTTGCACCGTTAGAAATCTTGTGACATGCTCTTCATGATCATGCCATTTTTACTAAGTTTTGGGAACTTTGAATTTTTTCCCTTTCTCTATCTATTGAGGCCATTCAAAGTCTCCTGGGACACTTCTGAAATTTCTGTGATGTTCCCTAGATCCATTCAGATCATGCCTCCCATCTAAAAGGACTTTTGGTCCCCAAAATTATTTACATTATAATTTTCACATCCATTGGACTTACAATAAGAAGCCCATACCTGAACTACCTCTCAAGGCCTAACAATATCAACATGTGCCAGAAAAGGAGTGATTTTAACAATTATCACTTTTACATAATACCCTTCTATGGGGTCTGAAATGAAACATGTGATTTAGAAAGATGACCACTCTCGAATAACTCAAGGATTTTCCCCATTCATTCAGTCATTATGCCGAAGATGTCCTCTTTACCAAGCTTTCCTTTCTCTAGTAGTTGGTTTCCTTCTGGTGGTGGATTTCCCTGCAACACTTCCTGACTGGTTGTCTCCCTTGGAGGTGTCTTCCTGGTCTTCTTGTTCCTATTTGGGCATAAATCTGGATGTAAGTCCCAACAAGTGGCCTCATGATTCCCATCTCTGCTACAATGGCTACAGTAGCCTTTCTCCTTCAGAAGTGCATTTCCCCTGCTCTTTTCCGTGTGTGGAAAGAAATCTTCCATCCTCGTCCTTCTTCTGGTTTCCATAACCTTCCTGCACAAGGATTTTCTCTTCCAACACTGGGACACTGTGTGGTTATTCAATCCACAAAAAGTGCATGGTCTTTGATGCCACAAGCTCTGTTTTATATGATTAACATGCTTATAATAAAATGGCATTTTAGAGTTTCGATATTTCTTATACCTCGGTGAGTTTCCTCTAGAGTTAGACTAGAAAGAAGAGTTGGTCTCAAATTTGCCACTATGATGCTCATCTATCCCTGGAGATGTCTCGAATCCTCGATCATGAGAAGTTGTGCTCTCAGCCTACACTGAATCAATTTCATCTCCTGATGAACTGTTGACTTCTGTAATCTTAGTGAATGTCCTGGGGTCTTCTTCCCGAATGGTTTTGGAGCTTTCTCCAACATCCTTTGGGACATAGCCTATCCCAACATATCGACGCCAAACCACTGCCTCGATAGGATCCACAATACCTTGGCCATTGGTTCCAAGGCCTCCTCCTTCGTATCCCATTTTTCTCATCAACTTTAAGTCGATGCAAGAATCATGTTGTTCAAGGATTTCAAAATATTCATTAGCATTAATCAAGAAAGGAACTACACATGGTCTATTTACCTCCATGTCAAATTGGGACTCTTGGTCTGCTTCTTGAGATGTGTCCAGTTGTTCCTGGTGAGAAGGATCAGTGGAAGATGCTTCTAGGAATCCTCCTTGGTTTCTAGATTCTTGTAGGTCATATTCATTTTCTTGAAAAAGTGTGCATGCATTTTCACTGTCATGCTCGCATCCATAACTTGTGAAATTTCCATGGCCAAAAGATGGTCTTATCACCATCTCATTCGTAGAGCCTTCCCCTGTTTGTATCTTCATGGCTTGCAACTGCTCTTGCAACCTTTGGTTCTCTTCTTCTGCAAGATGCAACAATGTCTTCAATCCAACATTCTCTGCTTGAAGCATTTGGTTGAGCTCTTGAAGCTCATTGAACCACGATTGTTTTGGCAATCTTTCCATCCTTAGATTCAACACCTGCAATTGGTATCAAGCCTTCTCTGATACCACATGATCTAAACTCGGGGGTGATTAGTTTCCAATAATTGTTTGATTCTGTTACTCCTTCAAAGGTTCAGTTATTGATCGTTTTACTTGAGTGATTTGAAATTAAAGGTAAAGTTGAAGTCTTATAGGCTTGAATCCAAAGTGAATAAAACCTCTTTAGTTTTCCTTATGTATTATATGTCATGCTTGCATTCAATATCCTATGTGCGTAAATTCATGGAAAAACAACATAAGAACATAATACACATAATTGATATGACACTTCCCTTGATAAAGGAGTTCACCCGATGTGGGATACGTCTTCGAGTCATGCTCCAAATCTTGACCACTTTATTCTCCTCACTGTAATGATGTCTCTCCTTTACAAGTTGTAAGGCCAAAGTCCCTTTTCGGCGACGATAAAAAGAGATCGAAATGTGATCAGGAATGTTTACAAGCTTCACAAGTTCTCATGCTCATGAGGCATCCATGATGCTGACATGGACATCATTCCCTCATACTCAATACATATGCAGAGGAGATGTCTTTAGCTAGTGAATTCTACATATGCATCTCGAAATTCACTCTCCAGGAAAAATGTTGTTTGCGTTGAGTCCTGGTAATATTTTTCGAGATGGCGCAGATGATCTAGCTCCTTTTTTGTGGTGGCTAGTTCCTTTTCATATCGTTTTGCTCGATCCAGAATGGCATCAATTATAGCCATCCCTGCACCGATTATCTCAGTTGTCTTCGCATTTTATGTGCTGAGAAACTTTATTAGGTGGTGATGAGAATCGTGCTATCCAGCGTGAGCCTACTCTTCTTGATTGTCCTCCTCATTATGGTTTTCCTCTTTCTGTCATAATAAATCGCTTGTATATCAGTGACCTCATCCACAAGCTCAGGGATTTGTTGGTATCCCTAGGTCAGAGTGTTTCCCAGGCTTCCTACCGTATATATTTGTTCTAGGACCGGCTCTTGTACTTATTTGACAAGAGAAACTTATGTATTTTATGATGGATTGACCTTCGAATGGTGTTCGTTGAATGGTGGAGTATCGATATTAACAGGAGAGATAGTCACAAGCTCAATATTAACTTGGTGATCGACTATTGAGGTGTCGATCTATGACTGCTACAATTCCTCTTCTTGTTCACCAGAGCCTAGCTCATCCCTGGAGCTGTCTTTTAGGGTGCCCGATAGGTTGAGAAATTTAGTGTCTAGGATACTCTCGGCCTCATGGTCACCTTGCCAAGGGTTCGGACTTGAAGCATTAGAGGTTGGGGAAAATGTTTCCCCTAGTTCTTTCTCCTCTATGATTGGAACTGGGGTTATAAGCAAGACCTCTGAGCTATTTTCATCATCATAGATAGTAATTAGATCAAAGAGGGTGTTAGGCACACTTGTTTCATGTGGTGTTCTTGGAATCTCATGCTGGGTTGGAATAATCACTAGTGATCTAGCTTGTGGGGACGAAGCTCTAGGATTTTCTTGATCGGTGGTTTCCTCCAATGGGATTGATTATGAGCCACTTATCTCCTCTTTGATGTTGATTGAGTCAGTCAGGGTGATACTTATAGGTTCTAATAGTTGGAGATCAGTTTCTAACCTCTGGATGACTCTTTGGGTTTCTTCTAACAACAACATCCCCCGCCTTTGTGCCTCTGTGGCTTCTACTTCTCTATTTTCTTCCCTAACCATGAGGGCTTCTTGAGTTGTTTGTTCTATCGTTTCGACTTTCTCATCCATACTCATAGATTTAAACCTCATCATATTTGGGTTAGCTCTTCTCTATTACACCTCCTCCCAATCCTGAGCACATTCTGTAAAGATTTCATCTTCAAACTTATCATGTGCGTATGGCCATCAGGAAGAGACTTGTGACACATGTTGAAGTACTAAGCATTTAGGGTCATGTTTTCAAAATCGACTTGTTGGGAATCTCTATTCCAACTGGCTCAAACCCTCTTTTTTATCTTGCACAATGTCCTTCACTATGTAAAACCCTACATGGAAACCATAGGGTATGAACGCTCACTTCTTGTCCTTAACCAAAGTGGCATTATAGCCCTACAGGATGGTTTGGTAACAGATTTCTCCCATGACAAGCCGATCTGGGACATGAGTGGGGAGTAAATGCAGTGCATTGGTGGTTCCAAGCACCCTGATATAAGTCGTGGTTTCCTCAAGGTACCAGTGGCCTACTTTTGAGATCATTTTCTTGGTCGCTACTGATAGTCTTGGGCATTCTTTCTTGAAAATAATAAAATAGACCCAAGCTATGAATTCATCGTAGATGAGAGCATACGATTTTTTGTACCTTTTTCCCACAGAATGATGAAGTAGACATGTACAGGTAGCTCGGTGACATTTCAGTTCAGATTCACTCCTGCAAAGACGTTCCTTGCACAGATTACATCCAACAAGTATGATGCCATGTGGAAAGTAGGTGCTTCTCCATCCTTTGGTGTTTGGGCCTGCAATATGTTGGTGCTCAATTTTTTAGAAATGAATTCTCCCCAGCTGTAGTTGCTCCCGGATATGGTCACAGTGTATGCCAGTGTCATCCATGCCTCTGAAAACTTAGCGTAATTTCTCTCCCCATACAATCGATAGATTATAGCCACTAAATAGATGTATGGATCCCTTAGATTTTTTGTCCTGTACCAGCCGTTGCTCCAATTTGTGAATTTTTTGTCTTCCTTCCACCAAGAGGCAATCAATTAGTTGGTGTCATGGAACTCATAGAATTTCACTATGAAATTCATGTTTAACCGCTCCTCCGGGTCCCTAAGCTTGTAGTATTTCTAGACCTTTGTCGAGAGAAAAACACTAACGCATCTGCCATTCTCATCATTGACCAGGCAATTCATTGCATCTGTATGATTGATTATCCACCCCAGGGTGTCAATATAGGGCAAGACCGAGGTTCGACAGGCTACCATATGCAGGCATGACCGTCGGATGTTTCGAAAAACCTGGTCGTCGAGCGCCCTTACATCTAGGTCCTTGTGGGGAACAAATTTCGAGTAATATTCTTGGTTGATTCTATTGAAGAAATCCCCCCAACTACGGGAGAATTATCTTTGACCCAGTCCTCGCCTCTATGTTGCGAAATATAGGGGGCTAAGCAAATGCCTTCTTAGTTGATGTTCTGATGACCTGTTCACTATAGTATCAAATTCCAATTGCCTCACAACACCGGGAGAAGATCCTTCAATGACCTTTTCTTCCTTAAATTTTGGTGTCGTTGGCAAGTGTTTGGTTGTTGGCTTCCTTGGAGGCATTTTTCTGCAGAGAGAGCAGAGTTAGACACCATATTGTAGAGAGAATATTGATATATAAATAAAATGCAACCGCCGAAATGATAAAATCAATCCATACCTCTTCTTCGTACTAGCTTAACTTGGTTTTGAAATTCTAAGAATCAAGTGCAACTCTTTAGACACTCATTTTTCTTCTTTCACTGCTCTGGGAATGAGAAACTTGTGTACAAAATGTTGGGGTTCGACACTGTCTTAGTGTTTTAAACACAAAAAATACTTACTTTGTCGCATCAGTTCTTCAATTCAGGGCATAAGTGCATTTTTATAAAATATTTCACCAAGATCCGCATTATGCTCAAGATTAAATGTATTCGTAGGTCCACTAATCCAAATCTGATCTTATTTTGTGCTAAAAACATCCCATCATTCCGCTAATTTAAACGGGTGGATCACGGTCAACGTTTTTTCTTAGACAATGTTCGTTGATATCTCTTGGAAAAAGATCGGATGCCAATCCATCTTTTCGTACGACACTAATGTGGAAATGATGACCTGGAAGTGTGAATAGGACACGGGGAAACCTAAAGTGACTCGGGATGAAACTAGGTCGTATGAAATGCCTACGCGATAAAGACACATGGCATTTGAATTTGTCTCCTTTGCCTAAGAGTTTATTCAGAATCGGGAATTTTCGTTAGGTATGCGCTTTGAAAAATAGGTCCTACCCTGCCGATGTTGAAGAAGTATCAAGGATCGACGATCGATGATATGTTGAAACAAGTGTTCCCGTATTACCTCCCTCGAAACTTTCCAATGCCGAAGATGCATCAGTGATCGGTCCTCGGCAATGTATTAACGTGAAAATTTCCATAATTTAAATCTTTGGGATTTCACCGACCCCAAACAATGCATCATTAATTGGTGATTGGAGGTTCGTTATGGCCCATGTTAGTGTATTACCCTTTCAATTTTTTCCAACACCAATGGGATATCGGAAATTTCGTGTGACTTCTTCGCGAACAATTGACGTAGATCTCCTTCATTTTTTTCTTGATGTTGATGATGCATCGGGTATCGATGATTAATGTTACTACATGGTCATTTTCTTGCTCGTATTTCACCGATGACAAAAATAGGTGCGTGGGTCATCATTTTAGCTATGAATTCTTAGTTATAACACCAAGTTCTTTTTAGAGAAAAAAAATTCAATTTGACAAGTCCAAAATAAATCTGAACGTGATCGATGATGAGACATGGAAACAAAACTTAGTAATCCCTACACAACGGACTCAATTCAAAAAGAAGAAGAAAAAGTAAACAAGTGGTACCAAAAGAGAAAAATTTTCATAAAATCTTTTAGGGTGTGTTGAGCACTCAACACAGAGGACATGGGATCAATTCTTGATCCAATCAGGGTTTGAGAAATAAGTACATCATCCTGCCACACAGTTGCATGATAAATTTGTTAAGCCTAATCAAGAAGCTTCACCCAGTGCAAGTCAACCAATCATTCCAAGGAAGGGTAAAAGAGAAGCATGTTTAAATATTTCATAAAAGCCAGTGGAAGCTACTCCAACCAGCCTACAAGCAAATGCAGGGTCTTCTCATATCCTAGGTGGAGGTAAACATTTGTTTCCATATGCCCAAAATACTTATTCTAAAAGGACCAAAAGTTTGGAAAAACCTAGGGTATTGAAGGAAGATCAAGAACCCAAAACAACAGAAGAATTTGTAGATCTTGTACAGCCTAAATATCATTCCCCAAATATCATTCCTCCTAGCTCAAGCTCCTTTGAAGACTATGCTTCTAGATATAAAATTTTGATAAGAAAAAGGAGCACTAGGCCTCGAAATAAATTCAGGTTGAAATCCAAAACAATGTATAACCATACCATTAAAGATAAGGTTATCATTATTGATGAATAATATGCAAACCCAAAAGAGGAGCCATCAACAAGAAATAAAATTCCCATAACTAAGACTTAGAGGAATAAGTATAAGAAGGGAGGTCTGACAACAAACAAAAAGTCTCCTACAGGAAAAGACAGAGCTTCTACAAGAAAACAAAGTAAAAAGAATAAGAATGGCACAAACCCTACGATAAGATCTGAAGGGAATAAGATCAAGAGAATACAAATTCATTCTCAAACCAAGCAGACAATAAGGAATGGTTTGGATTTACTGGTAGAAGTAGCTACATCAATTTTTCAGGGAAAATTTGCAGTTTCGAATTTCACCTTCAATGAAAATCCTAAATTTTCACTGAAAGATGATTGATAATGGAAGAACCTTTTTGTTTCCTTGTATTTAATATACCATTCCTATTTTTTTTATGATTGGCTATAACCTAGGCAAGGAAAGGTGTTAAAAATATTCAAAACTAGTTTTTTGTATGGCGCTACAGGAAGTTCCCGCAATCTCATACACAGGAAAATATTGGCGCTACAGGAACACCTGTAGCAGCCGATTTTGCAGCAAATATGACACAGATTCATATTTTCATAACGGAGAAAGGTTTTCAACAAGGTAAGTACTTTATGGATCATTAGATAGAGTAAGATACCCTTTTATGGATCTACAATCTATCTTGGGATACGATGACTCTGCAGATCAATTATCATTGTTGATTTGTCAAAGTCTTGATGCGTGTGGATCATTGAAAATCAAGAAGATCTTGGAAGGATAAAGAGGAAGATACAGCGTAATAATCCAACTGGAAAGCAAGTCAACCAAATATATTTTTCTATGCAAGGCCATTGCCTTAATTATATGATCTTTTTTTGTAAATTGTTTATTGTTTTGAATATTGGTAGATAGAGCCAGAAATTCACCCTGAGCACTTGTAGGGATTAATTTTGATGTGTCCCTAGATATCAGGTTGACCATAAATGCATGTAACCAATGTAAAACACTATATATTGGATGAAGTAGAAAAAGAACGGGTTGGATCCATGTTTTGGCTAAAAGGTTGTTATTATAAGACTATTTTGATCCATCCTACCTATGTAAATATTTCAGCTGTTAATAAAGTCGATGGTTGGTGTGTATCTCTCATTTTTGTTTATCACTTCTATTTCCTCATCTTGAACATATAATTATTGTTATATGGTCATATGACTGTATGTATGTGCTGAAAAAGTTTATCTAATTTGTATAATACAATCTTTGCCACATGTGTGTTTGAGTCTTTCAAATTTTGTTCAGAAAGGATTTTTGATTGTAGGTTTATTCTTCTATTGGTCAAATATATTAAAGAACAGATTATCTTTGATGATTTTCAGTTTTGTTCCATTAATTCTCCTTAATCATATCCCATACTCTCTTTTTACTCAAACTAAGGTTTTATTTACCTGATCTGCTGCACATAGGGAAGTGGTTTTAATAGCTCATTCATCAAGCTACATTGAGATCAAGACTGTGATCCTCCCACCTCTCTAAAACTATTTTCTTCAAACATTTTGAAACAAGGTGTGCTAGGCTTAACTCAATAGCAGTCTTGATTTGACTTCTAGTGCTAAGAGTATGCACTCAAGCAAGAGCCCGGGTTATGGTACTCCATGATTGATGGATGCTTGATGAGTTTTTCCTTCACTAAGAGTGATGCATATCCAAATATTTACTACAAGGTTGTTGATGGTGATCTGTTGATATTGGTATTGTATGTTGATGATTTTCTCTTTACGGGGGAAGAGAGGCTCATTGTCAGGTGCAAGAGGGAGTTGGATTCAGAGTTAGAAATGGAGGATCTTGGCTTGATGCATTATTTATTTGATTGGAGGTGTGGAAAAAAACAGGTGAGTTTTTCCTCGAACAAGGGAAGTACACAATTGAGATCTTGAATAGATTTGATATGATGGAATACAATTCCATGGCTACACCTATGATGAAAAATCTGAAGAGGTTGAGTGATTCTACTTCTGATTTAAATTTGGTGGATCCCACTATGTACATGAAGTTGATTGGATCCTTGATGTACCTGGTTAACACCGAGCCAAATATTTTCTTTCCAATGAGCACCATGAGCTATTTTATGGTTGAGTCGAGGCACTTACATTGGGTTGCAACAAAGAATGTGTTGAGGTGCCTGCGTGGTATAGTTGGATATGGTATGAGATATGTCTTAGGTGGTGATGTGAGGCTACAGGGATATACTGATTCTGACTGGGAAGAGAGTGCAATGGACAGAAAGAGCACCTTGGGGTGTTTCTTTAGCTTAGTATCAGCTATGGTATCCTGTCTTAGAAAGAAGCATACTTTTGTAGCACTCAGTACAATAGAAGCAAAGTATATCGCAGCTAATGTCACAAGTCGCGGAGCATTATGGGTTCAGAAGCTTCTGCAAGACTATTTGATCATGAGTTAGAGACGACCTTAATACATTGTGATAATTAAATCCATGTCAAGATTTTAGAAAATCTGTTATTTCATGATAGGTTGAAGCACATTGAGATCAAATATCATTTCATCCGAGACATGGTATAGAAGGGAGAAGCAAAGCTCCAGTACATATCCATAGATGTTAAGATTGTGGAAATTCTCACCACACCTCTATCTAAGGTGAAGTTTATATACTTCAGAGAAAAACTTGGCGTGATGCAGAATGTGTCCCTCGCTGAGAGGGAGTGTTGATGTTTCTCCAGTTAGAAACATTCGACAAACATTCTCCTAGATTGGTCATGTTGATTTGACCAAGGGAGAATGATACATTTACTCAAAGGGCCATGTTGATTTGGCTAGTGGTGAATGGCCCAGGGTAATTCTTTCTCCTATTAGTCATGTTGATTTAACAAGGAGTAAAAAATACTCGATATGCTCTCATATTTGTTGCTCTAGGATGGATTTATCTATTTTTTATATGGCATCTTTGACTTGTTTATAAGTCTAGTCTAATGTTGAAGATGTAGGCTCAAGAGACCTCTTGTGATGAGGGGATTCTCAATGGATCTACTCAACATTAGAGGCCTATATGAATTATACGTGCATGTGAGGAGATGATACATCAACAAGGCCCATGATTTTTTTTTCTAGTGAAGAATAAATTCCAAGAAGACAAGACAAACCATTGAGGAAACCCCCAAAATCATTAAAGAAGGTATAGAAGACAAAATTACAAGTCGACCCCACAAGTAAATTAAAGGTGACTCGAACTGTATAAATATAGGCTGGATCATTTCATTTTGACACATCAAACAACTCTTCTCATCAAGTGTGCAAGTCCCAATTGCAGTCGCCAGTTGCAGTTGCAGTTTCCATTTGCAGTTGTAGTTGCCAGTTGCATAAATTTTGAGGTGTGCTATCTTGTTTAGGGTTCGATATATTTGAGGGTTATTCTTCATACAAGGGAGAAATTCTTTGTGTGTTGGTTTTCTTCATATTGATGGTGATGTACTTATTGGCTGGAATTCTTCTTAAGAATTTTTTTTGGGTTTTCTCCCAAGGTTGGGTTTCCCAAGATAAAATCTTGTGTCTACTATGCATGACTATATTTCTATGATTTTTTTGTTTCCACTGCAAATTCATTTTGGTCAATATTTTCAGTGTGTAATTATTCTATGATAATATAAAATTTGGTTTCAAATCATAAGGAAATAATTATCAGATCTAAAAATTGAAAATTCCAGAGCAGGTCTAAGGAACACAAAGGTGTTCTACTTGACAAGATAAGGAGAATGAAACTTATGGAAACAAGGGTTTCCAAACAGAGGGTACAATCTTAGACATTAGGGAAACAGGGCACTTGCAGTACAATCTTCAAAATGTCAGCATAAGGATGCATTTCTTGACTATGTTTTTCCTCCACCCCAAGGCTCTCTTTTATAATCCATTTTGATGGTTGGAGTTGTTATGTACAGGATTTAGGAAGTTAGGGAATGAAAAAACCCATAAAATTCACTCGAAAATACAAGATTATATTTTTTTGAGCCAAAATTAACATGTACATGGGTTGTTAACATGGAACTTGCGTATATACACAAGTTTCTTTAAGCAAAGTCACATACACTTTGATAAATGGGGTTTTTAAATAAGTTTTTAAGGAGAAAAAAAGGGGATTTAATTCCTCCAAGTAGGTAAAGTGATGTAACATAGGATAATGATTCATCATATGCATGTGTAGTGGAGAATTACACTATAACGGATGCCTCCTAATGTGTGAGGTCAGAACGCGATGGCTGAAATACATTATAAAATTCATGAGATAGTGGAGGGTAAATTGGGTATGAGTAGTTGAAGACCAATCCTATAATAGTACCTACAACATAAACAAATAAGATACTCTCTTCTCAAGCCGAGCATTCTCATGCTTGAGTGTGATGTAAGCATGGTTTTGAATCAAATACATTATGGATCTGTGAATGATAAAATATAATTGATGTCCATGGCCATGAAAAATACATAGTGGATCCATGCAAATGTAGATCATAGCCATGGATGGATACACAGTGGATCTATGTCTCAAAATTAAATTAGATGATACTTAGAGCCAAGGAAGTGAACAAACTAATCCTCTACAAGTACCAATGTATGTGGGGGTGGTACAATCAATATAGGTTGTGTAGGAGCACAAAATATGTGATGCTTGTACTTCACCTAAAGGCTTCAAAATGATATACCTTGGTATGAGTCTACACTATGTGAATAAAGGTGTTGAAGTCGACCACAGTAAGACAATGTTTTATTACCGATCATTAATGTATACCGTTAACAAATGTGAGACAAACTACTGATGATGGAAATGGAAATCAAGGTACCTAGTACAATCTAACAAGTGTGAATAAATGAGTAGATGTTGAACATCTGGTAGAATCTACTGATTAGGTGACATTGATGTATTCCCACTGTCAATAGCAAGGGAACCTATCACTAATGATTGCAAGCCCCAAGGTAATAAAATGACTCTAGATCCTTGTCCCATAGCAAGATGTGTCGAACTCAATAGGAAGAGATCCGTTGGAAGGAGGGAATTAAGGCATCCCCCTTCATCCAACATGAGGAGTAGCAGAAG
Organism: Picea engelmannii; assembly: GCA_009831015.1. Lineage (NCBI taxonomy): Eukaryota > Viridiplantae > Streptophyta > Pinopsida > Pinales > Pinaceae > Picea > Picea engelmannii. The sequence continues at coordinate 1,113,682 of ML779872.1, read as the reverse complement.
GAAAAATATTTGGATGGAATCGACCGAAAAATACTATAAGGACCACACTGAGGTACAAATTTGGCATGTACCAGATGGAATAACACACAACAAAGACTCTCTGGATAGTAGTAAATAATGGAGACTATTGGCGAATACAAGGAATCCACCAATAGGGTTAGATGGAAACCAAGGTACTGCATGAATTCCTATGTGTGATGATGGTTGTTGACGCCAAACACAAGGGAAACCACTCAGTCAATGACCAATGATGGTTCTTCATCTGTTAAGTGCAAGGTCACCTATCAATAATGGAAATAGGCCCAGGGTGGAACTCTAGGTAATACTCTCAGAGAAATATGATTCGTAGTTAATAAGAGTAGACCCGACAATAAGAAGTAAACGGGGACCTTCTATACTAGCACAAGTGGGATGCAAAGATACTTGTGATACTAAACAATATTTGACTGACATGGGAAGGTCGAATCAGAAAGACAAGGTTTCTACAAAATGGTCGACATAGGTTGACTTCCCTTGAATAGAGACACGACGCAAAATGTGACTTAGTGTTGGTTGTGGAGCCTGATTATCTTCCTGATTCAGAGGTTTTTTTCAGCTATGCTTGGACCCCATTCCCTAATGGGGGGGATTTCCCCCCCCACAACTATCGCTAGGGGGGTCCAGGGGGGCAAAGAAAATTTTTGTAGCCCCCCCCCCCCTAGTGGGGGATTCAGGGGCAGCGCCCCCGAAGTGAAATATTGAGAAAAATTTCCTTGTAAAATATTGTAATTCCATAGTCAATATGGATCGTTCATTATAAGGTCGCAGATCTGATGGTAGAAGTTATTTTAGGGTTTTTTTCCCTAGAATGAAACCCTATTTTATGAGGGAATTTTATTGCGGCTATGTATGCATGTGATTATTGTATTCTGAGAGAGGAGACTGTGAGAGAAAGAAGAGGAAGTTACATCAGGTGTGTTGTAGGTTGTATCCCTTCATTTTGCTGGATAATAAAAAGGAAGGACCTGGAAATTTCTCTGGTGTACATAGACCACACTGGGTGAACCAAGTATATCTATGTCTCTATTATATTATGTATCTTCTTTTTTTTATTTCTGCATTTGTCTTATTTTATTGCTCCGCGATCTTGTTTTTCTAACACTTAGGCAGCATGGACTATAAACTGGGATATGCCTGCGACACAAGAGGTGACAAAAAACGCTCAATATGATTGGAAGAATAAAAATTCGTAGGATATTATGCTCAAAAACAAGAAAAAGGGCCTCCTAAATCCATATTAAACCAAATAATGAGATGAAGACTCATAAGTGTTGGAAGATTGGTTGTTGTCATTGATGTCAACCCTAGTCATGGGTTTTGGACCACAAGATTGATGAAGTTATTTGGACATGAAGGAAAATGCACATGCAGATACAACACCCATGGATGGATAGTATACATCATGTTGT
>ML779872.1:1060782-1082208 GCA_009831015.1 Picea engelmannii | reverse complement strand
GAGCAACCTGAAGGATTCTCATTGACAGATAATCCTAATTATGTTTGTAAGCTGAAGAAGGCCTTATATGGACTAAAACAAGCACCATGAGCCTGGTATTATACACTGGACAAATTTTTACAAGAAAAAGGGTTCAAGAAAGGTATTGTTGACAGTAACCTTTACATTAAGTCTGAAGGTGATAATTTACTAGTTTTTTTGGTTTATGTAGATGATATTATTTTTGGCTATACTAATGAATCATCTATCCAGTGGTTTTCTAACTCTATGCAAACAGAATTTGAAATGTCCATGATAGGAGAACTGCCATATTTTCTTGGCTTACAAGTAAAACAAAGTTTTGCAGGAATATTTATTTCTCAAGAAAAGTATTTGAAAGAGATGTTGAAGAAATTTCAGATGGAAGATTCCTCTCTGGTTAGCACACCTATGGTGGTTGGTTGCAAGCTGAGTAAATATGATGTCTCACCTGATGTTGATCAAAGGACATATCACTCTATGATAGGTAGTCTTCTGTACACCATAGCATCCTGTCCTGATATAATGCAAGTTGTTGGAATGGTAGGTCGTTATCAGTCTGCTCCTAAACAAAGTCATTTGGTAGCTGTCAAAAGGATATTCAAATACTTGAAGGGAACAATGACTTATGGTCTGTGGTATCCTAAAAATTAGAATTTCCAGTTAACTGCTTATTCAGATGCAGATTGGGCAAACTGTGTTGATGAGAGAAAAAGCACCAGTGGAGGAGCATTCTTTCTCGGTGACTCATTAGTTGCATGGCTTAGTAAAAAGCAAGGATCCATTTCACTATCCACTACAGAGGCATAATGCATTGCTCCTGCTACTTGCTACACAAATTTTATGGATGATGCAAACTCTTGCAGATTTAAAGGTAACTTACACTGATCCCATTCCAATTCACTATGATAACACTAGTGCCATTAGTGTCTCCAAGAATCATGTTCTTCATTCCAAGACTAAGCATATTCCAATAAAGTACCATTTTCTCAGAGAACAAGTTACAAACAAAATTGTTCAATTGAATTATATACCTTCTACAGAACAGATTGCAGATATATTTACAAAACCATTAGTAGCAACCCCTTTTGGATATCTTCTTCAAAAGTTGGGGTTTATAATTTCTTGTGTCTAATCTGTTCACCTGGTCAGGGGGAGTACTTATTGAATATCTGGTGTATTTCCACGAAGTTCATAGTTGACAGGGGGAGTATGTTTTGCAGCAGATCAAGGGGAGCATGTTTCTTCTTTGACATTGATGTCAAAGGGGGAGAAAAGAGTTCGAGAAGAGAGTCTGGAGTCTGAATGCATGTGGGTGCTTGATTTTCCATCAATGCCAAAGGGGGAGAATGTTGGAAAATCTTTAACAGACAGCTCATGCTTGTATACTTGTCATTGATGGCAAAGTACAACAGTGTCGATGGAATGAGTACATAAAGTATAAAATAGATGGGCATTATGAGAAGATGCTGCAGGAAGGGTTTGTAGGGTTTGGTCATAACGAATTCTATATGTTGTAATGCATCATCCGATTCAATTGTCAGGAGATCATGCTGGAATCTCGGGCTGGAATGATGTCTCTGGAGGGGACACGAGTTGTACTAGATACTTGGAAAGGACTTGTTCATGTAGCTAGGGGAGATGAGGGTTTGTTGCACTTTCAATGGCTTAATCGAACAAGTAATGTGGTAGAAGTTGATCAAATTGTATTTCCAGATGAAGCTGTATTTGAAAAAGGTCTAGGAAACCCCCGAGCGAGTGTACATTTTTGAAATTCAAGGAGGATGTTCGCAAATTTTTTTCTAGATGCAGGTTCCCAATGACCGTCAAATCAAGTGTTGATCGGGACTGTTAATCTGGACCGTCGACTCCATTTCGGAGTTTTGCGACTCACGTCTTGGAGGGGCAAGAAATATGACAATTGAAATCACAATATGCGAAATCGTGATTTAATCGCAGTTGTCAGATCAAGGTTGATATGGACCGTCGACTCCATTTCAGAGTCTTGTGACTTGCGACTTGGAGAGGTAAGAAACAAAACAATTGAAATTGTGATATGCGAAATCGTGATTTAATCCTAGCCGTCAATTCACAATGTGTTTTGGACTGTTGATCTGAGCTCCATCTCGAAGCTTCGCCTATCGCGACATGGAGAGGCAAGAAACATAACCACCGAACTCACGAGATGTGAAATCGTGATTCAATCACAACCATCAGATCAAGGTGTGATCTGAACCGTTGATCCGGCTCCATCTTGGAACTTTGCCTATTGCGATTTGGAGAGACAAGAAACATAACCTCCAAACTTGCGAGATGTGAGATCGCGATAAGATCTGGACCGTCAGATCTATGGATATTTCAATCGAGGATCAGATGAAGTTTATAAAATTGTGAACCGCCTTTTTGGCACAGCCTATGGTCACCGCCGGTGGTCACGAGAAGGGAAGGAGTAAGTTCTGATAAGATCCATTTTGAGGTTTCGGGGATCGTGAATTGGAGAGTCAAGATGCCTCATCTCCAGATTCACAAGATGCGAATTCGTGAAAAACACTTTATGCATAAGCTCTTGGTTATGGCCTTGGTCATATTGAGGAAGGAGCTAGCACAGAAAAGCTCTATATTGGAGCTTTGGAGATCACGACATGAAGTGTCGAGATACTTGGCCACAGGTATTCCGAAATTCTGAAACCCAATTTAAAGGAAAGATTAATAACCCCATCCAACAGTGAAATTAAGTTTGAATGTGATCGGAGGGCTATTGTGCTCTCTCACAGTTAATTTATTAGTTATGAATATGTTATCGAAATGGATTTATGATTGACGATTGGTTGGCATTTCAGTTGCTCGGATGATTGTTTTTCTTTTTTCTAAGGAGGCGCGAAGGTGAACTGCCCTGGGTGTGTGAATAAAAGAAAAAGATATAGACTGTGTGTTGTGGTTATTGTTCTGGATGAAAAATGAATTAAACGATAAGAAAGGGAAAATCGCAGAATGCGCAGAGTGAGACTAGGAATATGTGTAGTGTGATATAAAACTCAAAGAAGAGTAACAGATGATGAAAATAATTGAAGCAGAGCAGAATGAAAGAACGACTTGAAGAAGAGCAGAATGACAGAACAAGTTGAAGCAGAGCAGAATGACAGAACAAGTTGAAGAAGGCCAGATTTACAGAACAAAGAATAAGTGGTAAGAATTGATTTATCTGTGTAGTTGTCTATTTATTTATTCATTAATATTCCATGGTGGTTGGGAGGTGCTAGGGAGGACTGTTTTCCTCAGAGGTTCAAGTGGGAGCTTGAACACAGGGAGTTGTAGCTTCCATCTGGTTGCATCCAGAGAAACAAGGGTGGCAGGGTGGTGCAAGGGAGAACAAGTGTTCTTTGTTATACAGGCTGGAGCCTGTGTAACTGGAAGTTGGTGCTTCCATCCAGTTGGTGTTGAAACGTTAGGGGAGTTGGTGCTTCCTTCTAGTGGGTGCTAGAGAAACAAGAGATTCATTGCTCTCAAACAAGTTGCAGCTTGTAAAACAAGGGTAGCAGCCTCACATTGAGTTGGTGCTCAATTATAGATGATGTACAGAACTTAAAAGACTGCCTATCATTTCGAAGAATAAGATATTTTATACCTTTATGGGTTTCCTTGTGAAAATCTATCTCTGTGTATACCTTATGTGTGATTGATGCTCTTTACGTTTACTGTCCATATGCTATATAATGTTGATGATCACTTGAAGAAATATTAAGAATGTTTTAATAGACTTAATATTGTTTAAGCTCAATAAAAATTGATTCACGCCCCCCCCCCTCTCAGTTGTTTTAGTAATTTCAACATTATCATCCAGGACGATCTTTGTTTCTTCTTCTCCGAAGCATAGGTAATTGAAAAAAATGGAGGATCCCAATTCAGTACTTACTGAGTAGATAGGATGATTGGTCAGTTGTGATTTGTTGTTGACCATATATTTAAGTAGCACTTCCTTGTACAATATTTTGTCTTGACCAAAGACAGGAATATTGGGATATGACATGTCCATCTGGAGGGTTCCTTTTAGTTTTGCAGCCCATGACCTAGACAACAACATGCCAAATTTCAGAGGGATATCAGCGACCACTACGTCCATCAGCATATTTTTCGCTGGGATTTGTGCCAGAGAAACCACCATGTCCTTGATCATGCCAAGGCATTTCACCTTTCTTGAATCAAATGAGAACATATCTTTATAAGGTCTTGTGACCTCAAGACCTAATCGGTCCATGACCACTTTGGGCATCAAGTTGTGAGATGTTCCAGAGTCTAGCATAGCATTGTGTAAAGTCATGTCGTGGATTTTTAAGTTGACATAGAAAGGAGGGACTTCTTCATTTTCATTGTTTTTTTCTACTCTTGGCCCAAATAGGATGGTTGGGTGATCATCTTGTATGTTCAGGGTATCAGAGGTTTGTCCCATTTTAAGAATCTTGATGATCTGATTTATGTATTCGCTATTCCTGATCAATTCATTAAATGGTACCGGAATTTTTATCTTAGCCATCTCACTTTCGAAATCAAAAGGGAACGAAGTTTTTTCTACCTCTTTGGTGACAATTTCTTTTCTTGTCAATATTTTCTTCTGAGGTTCTTCTTTCTACTTCCCCTTTTCCACAACATCTTTTGCAGCAGAATATTTCACAGTGGAGTCCTTTACAGCTGAATCTTTTCCAGTAAAGTCTTTTTGGGGCTGACTAGAGGAGGGCACATTATTCTAAGCTTCTTTGGAGGGATTTCCCTTTGGAAGATTACCCTTCGGAGGGTTTGGAGGTATTTTTTTATTTTGGAGGTTGTATTGCCTTTGGAATTGCATGATGGCATTTTGCAATCCAGTCTCATAATCTTCTCTTTCCACCGATATCCTTTCCTCTTCATGTTGCAGAAAGATCTCACTTGCATCCATGAACTGGTCATGTTTTTCTTTGGTCAAAAATACCTCAGTTTCTTTATCATCACAACAATTCATGTTATCTTCAAAATATCCATCATAATATTCATTCACATAATTATTTTGAAAAGGAGGCCTTATCTGTTGTTCCCCCTGATTTCCTTGGTTTCCCTGATTTGCCTAATTTCCTTGATTTTCCTGATTTCCCTGATTTGCCTGATCTTCTTGAGCTGCCTGATTTCCATGGTTCCTTTGCTCTCTTTGTTTAATTTGTGGGATGGCTGGTCTTCTCATATTTCTAGGTGGACCATCAACTTTTTCTCTAGGGTTAGGTTTGTTTCTCATCATTTGCTCCATGTTTCTCATCATTACTTCAAATCTTTCCTCTGATGTTGGTGATGTTGAAGGTTGTGCTTTATCTTGGGTTCTGTTTGGGTTCCTGCCAGAGTTAGTATTCATCTTTCCTGAAGCCATCAAGTTCACTTCTACCTCTATGGAATCAGTTGTCATATCATCCAATGTGGAAGATCTTCTTTCTCTTAATAATAAAGCGAAGTCGCTTTCAAAAGAATCAACATATTTGAGCTGAGTAGCCTTAGGGGGGGGATTTACTTCATCGGGGATGGGATTATATACTTTCATGAATCTAGCCAAAAAATCCTGCACTGTTTCATCAGGTGACCTCTTCATATTGTTGTACTGAGTCAACAGCTGAAGGGGGTTTTTCTTATCCCCCCATTTTGCGAGGAAAATTGTTTCAAAAGCTTCGAAATCTACGATACTAGATGGTGCAAGGGCTCTAAACCACTTCCTCACATCTCCCACAAGGCTTTGTGTAAACAGCCTCATTTTCACATCTTCATGATCCACCTCTTCCAAGTCTATGAAATCATTGAACCAGTCTAGGTGCTTCTGAGCTGATATATTACCTTCAACATCATATAGTTTGATCCTTAAGTTGTAGTCCTGAGGTAAGTCATGCAATTGAGCAGGCAGTATGAGGGGATAAAATCCGTCTGCCATAGTTGCTGTGAGAGGTCGGAGTGGTGGTTTCTTTCTAACATGGTTCACTACAGGTCTGACAAATGCGACTAGAATCAAATCTTGGAATCTCTTTTTGTCAAAGATGGTCTCATCTAAACAAGATTCGGATCTAGTTCTGAACAGGGATTGTTCAAATTAGAGGTCAAACTCAAGGTCTTCGATACTAGTCAACCCATCCTTGGGTAAAGACAAATAACAGTCTCGATGCAACACAAGGGCTACTAGATTTTATTTTCTTTTTCGTACAAGATTTTCATGGTTAGACATAGGGATTGCAGGTTCGGGGTCTGGGTTGCTCCTAGTGTGAAATTTCTTAGGAGCCAAGATTTTTATCTTACACGGTGTAGTGCAACTGGTCTCTGAGTAATGGAGTCACCAGGGTAAAAAAAATCTCAGCTAATAAGATACTTGATCCACTATCACCCTCAGGGATCAGACTAAAGCTTTAAGTCGTTTTCCCAGGGAATTTTTTTCAATTTCTTCCCCGGAAACATTGCTAGAATGTTAGCACTCTGTAAATTTTGTCTGGCTGAATAGAAAAATGACATAAGTAATTGTTTCAACCTACTTTAGAGATGAATACTAGCCAGTTCCACTCAGAGAGATCTCTCGTGTCACTCGATATTTTTTTGGAAATTGGTGGCTAGATTTGGTTTGTTTTGGGAGGTTTTTAAAAGAGTTGCTCGCAAAGAATGGGAGGGACACTCAGGGCTATGGGGTCAAAATTATGAAAGTGAATGAAAAAAACGCATCAGCTAATAGAACTCTCTAGAGGATAAAGGCTAAGCGAGGCAATGAATCTGAGTTGTTCTTAAAGTTGAAATAGAGTGTAGGAAGATAAAGGAAACAAATGACCACATCAGAGCATTACCGAAATGAATTATGAATTAGTTAAGAAGACAATCACATAGTTTAAATTGCTTAAGCCAAGAGCATCACAAGATGAATTATGGGCCTTTAACTCTCCAATTTAAACAAAAGAAAATGTAAATGAAATAACAGGTCACAGGAAATACATACAATGAAAGGAAACAAAGCTCATGTCACCACCCTTTAGAATATTTTCATGGAGACTTCAAAATCTTTTGCATTTGTATTTAATTTACAAAATAGAGTTTGATACAACCAAAAAGGTGCTCTTGCACTTCTGCCAACATTAATTCATTCAAGTATCCTAGTGCTTATACAATTTGATAAAAAATGACTGAAACTGAAACGTTTCAACTTCCATAATAGTTTTGACTGATAGTTTCGGTATATGCAACGATTTACAATAATTAACAAAAAACGTTTCAAAATTATTGGCAATTTCTTTGACTGCTCGACTTCCTCCACGCCATCTATCTCGCTCTGGTCTACTGCCAGATCTGCAAAGCTAGTGACACCTGGGGATCACTTGTTGGTTATGGGGATGTTGCACTTTGTCTTACCCAACCATATGATTTCTTTCCATTGTGGATCAGAGGGGATTTCGTAATCCATCATCTCTTTAATCAAAATTTCCGATTCAATGTATGTGGCATAGGACATAATGGGCATGCCGACCTTCACTGTTTTAAACCTATTCAAAATTTCAAAATCTGTAGCCAAATACTCTACCAGAATTGGGCCTTTCAGACTTTCTTAATATATTCAAACTTAGAATGGTCCATTCTTCATTCCATGAGGAGAGAATGGTAGTCTTCTTGATTATATAATGAACCTTTTCCATCCCAAAATGATGGGAGGCCTTTGGTAAATAATTCTTCAAATGCGTCTTTAAACTCCTATATGTTGTGCTCCATTTGCATAGCTTTGTTCTGGACCAATCTAAGTAGGTTGTGCTTGGCGACAATCCTCCTGGCTGAAATGATCAACGCAGTTTTGTCCTTCACTCTGATGGTTTGAATATCAGCAGTTGGCACAACATTTAGTAAGTCAATAGCATTTTCGGCCCATTCTGAGGGCTTCTTGGATAACACTTCATTAACAACAGTACACCTGCTCCGAGCTGTAGCAGCCACATTATTTTTGTCATTTATAAAATTCAGATAAACTCTGAACTTAGCAACCTCTGCAACAATAACATCTTATATTACATGTTTGGCTCCTTGTAATAGTATTTTTCCCTTTAACCTGGTTTTCATCTTGCTCACTCTCTCCTACAAATCTTGATTATCTCTGTGGATTTGAGCCATATTTGCATCCTTCACTTTCATCTCTTGCTTCAACTTTTCCATGTTCTCTTTGAGACTCTTGATCTCACATGTTTTTAAGCTTACCTGGGACATAGCTTGGACTAACCCTTCAGTGCTTGATCTAGCCTCTGTATTAGCAGGTATAATGAAAACCATGTCTGATGTCGCTGCCTGTGTTTGTGACCAATTCTCTTTCTCTTTTTCCAGCTGCAGCACTTTAGCCTTGTAATTGAGTGCCTCTTGTCTGAATGTTTCCTTCTCCTGTTCCAAAGCAGTCAATTCTGCGGTATGTGGATGATATTTAGTGACATCTTCATCTTTTTCTTTAGGATTTGGATCATATTATCCTTTTCATCCAGAGAAGACTTCAATCCTTGTGGACCTTCAGATTCTAGCCTTTTGACTTGCGTCATCCAGGCTTTGCTAGATGCCTTTTCCTGTTTCAATTGTCCATCTAGTTTGAGTGAATGTGTTTTCAATCTTGCAACCTTAAGAGCTAGGCTCAGATAATCAGAATATAACATGTTGTTGAAATTTCTGTGGAACTTTACTTCATCAGGGGCACCAATATTTTCATAGTGCATTTTGATCTCAGACACCTTATCATCATCAGCCACTGCGATGTTAAATGTCTTTCTCTCCACATCCCTGACTGAGAGCAAGTGATACTTATGCTGGGAAGTCCTTTCTACTTAAGGTAAAAGGTCTCTTATTTCACTGTTGTCCATACTCCCCTTCACAGCATACTGGTTCATTAAATCTTCCCTGGACTGATAAACTTCCCTAGGTGTCTGGCTAAATATGTGTTTCCTGCAGCTAAAAACTTTTGTGCTGCTTTCATTTTGTGGTATGTTTCCTGTATCATCTTTTTCATTCTTAGTTTCACCTTCCACCAGCTCTATGCATGTTTTATCTTTGGGTTCTTCTTCTTCCAAGTCGACTACTTTAAAGGATGGTGTGATTTTCATTTTCTTGAGAATATCTTGCTGGCTACTGGCACCCAGGGCCTCCGAACTGCTCCTCTTATTATAGAAACTCATTTTAGGATCTTTGACAATCAACCTAGGGGAAGGTTTCTGTGTTGGGCTCTGCTGAGAGGCTGGTTCTGTTTGTTTTATTTGATCATGTTGCATGGTGACCTCCATATCTACATAGGTCTCTAGATTGGCCAACTTATCGAATCCTTCAACCTACTCGTGTTCATACGGACCTTCTCTACTCGCGAGTCTTCTCTTTGATATGATCTGATGTAGATCGTATTTCCTTCCTTGAAATTGTGTGAACCCAAATTCGTCGAGTTTGGATTGAATTTGAGGCAAACAGGACTTGTTCTTCTCCACAAAGGGACCTACTACGAAAGGAAATTTCAGATTGGAAGCCTTGTGTGCTTTCAGAAAATGCTCAGTCTCTGAGATAATCCTTTGTCGTATGAACTCCAAAGAAAAAATCCTGGGAGTCAGAAAGACTTGTAAAAGATGAGGTCCTTCCTGGTATCCATATACCCAAATCATAGTGGATTGTGTGAACAACATCTAGTCTCCTACCATGCTCTTTGGATTTGGCTGTAACGAGCCTTTCATTTCTTCTAGAACCCTTGGAAGATCTGAACTAAAAATGAGATTGTATACCCTGGACATAATCTTGTTGATGAAGATAAGCATGGTGATCCTTTTACACTCGGTCGAAACAAATGTAGTCTCAGGAAATTTAGTTTTGTTAGATTCCAGAAACATTCTCAGCAAGTCTGTGTAGTATCTGAAGTGTCTCAATGAATTGAAGTTAACGATTTGTTGATGTATATTTTCAGCAATAAATTTGTCAAAACTGACACAGACTAACTGACCAGACAGAAAGAAAACTAACAGGAAACCTAACATGACTTCTACCACAAACTTGTCACTATCTAACTCTAAAATTTGGCTTAACAAAGAACAAGCCCACTGGACTTCAATGATCATGATGCTTACACTGGCAGGTAACGACAGACTCTCCGACTGATGTTCAGGATTGACAATGGTCTACAGAAATAGGGCTTTTACTTATGATGGACATTCTCTATAAATCGTGACCATTTCCTGTTCTCGGAAGGGCTCTGGCACTGTGGGGGAGGACTCTGGTATACTGAGGGTGTGTTGGAGCGATGGACTATTTATTTCACATAGAACCTCTGACCCTAATTTATTCAAAATGACTCTTTCTTCGTAAGAATATCACTCTGCACACCAGCTTACAAATTTAGGGAATGGAATGACTACTTGTATGATGTAATGGGTGATGGAAGCTTGAGATGCTTCGAGGAAAGGTATACGTGATCCAACATTGTCTAACAAATTCGAACTGAACACAAAAATAGGAGAGATTGTTATCTCTGTGTCGAAAACATCAAAGTCTCTGTCAATTAGGGATTCCTCTCTAGAGGAGATGTCTTGTTCATTCACAGATAAAACAACAGGATTGGCAACCATGGTGAAGAATACCTTTCAAGTTGCGAAGGAAACACGAGTTTGGTTCGGCTCTGAGCTTGAAATTCAAATGGATGCTTTACACCAAATTTCTGAACGTTTGAATGCTTTGAAATAATGTCGGGGGTTCCTCCTTTTATAGGTATCTATTGACATCAAGGGTTGAAAAAAAAATGATTTTAGGTGGACCGCTTTTTTCCCTGATGCACTTCTGAGGGTGCCACTTGTCCACGATTCAAACCATGACAGTTTTCCCCAGCCTACCCTCTATTGATTAATCTTCATGCTACTTCAATCATCGATGTGAGTTACAGCCACTGATCTAGATCGCTCCAAGATCTACGGTCCATCTTGACCCAACAACTTTCGACATCGGAGATTGGAGAAAGTGGTTTTAGTCAGACTGTGTTTTGCTTCAATGTACCTCTAGAGGCACCACACGTCCACAAATAAAACCATGATGGTTTTCCCCGGCCTGCCCTCTATCGATTAATCTTTGCGCTACTTCATTCTCCAATATGCACCTTAGTCATTGATCTGGGTCGTTTTCAAGATTGACGGTCTGCCAAGTGTTACTCTTTCACACCTCTGCAATATTTATCCATACACCGCCAGATACAGCCTATTCCTCTAAATTATCATATCTCCTTGGCGACATAATCCTTCGCTAAAATTTTGAAACTCGGACACCATTTGAAAATTGTTATAGTGATAACACACTCTAAACCTCCGCAACTCATCTTGGCAAGTGTCCTCATCCTCCTAGGTGAAATACCCCATACATTGTCATACCTCAACAATGTGAAAGTCTCCGGCCCAATGAATACTATATCTCATCAACCTGCTAAACTTTTGAATCCATATTGTCTGTGCTAAAGAACCTAAGCTGCACCCATCGTAACTCACCATGAAAAATCACCAAAATTCCATCCACAGGGGTTGGAAATCTGCCACACAACATATTGTTGTGATCTAGGCTCTCCTCCAATCCACCAAAAATCCCACCCTGCCACACCACCAAGCTACAATAATCCACAACTCCTCGTTTATAAATTATGCTCTATGTCTCAAACCAAAGACCATATAATGTGTTACCCCCTGTAACCATCATTGTAGCTCCCTCTCAAAGCTATCTCATGTGACCTACCCAAAACAAGAACAAGACTCCTCCAGTGTTGTATCCAAAAATGTGTCTCAACGATGATCCCCTTCTCTTCAGATCCCAAACTCTGAAACCATGTTAATTTTCACATACAATTCTATGTGACTAATTTCAGATCTAAAAATTGCTTCCTAGTGATCTAACAGTAAAACCCTAGTCATTATCACTGAACAAATTTACACTAAATTATTGACTGAAAACATATGCAGTGAAAACACAAAGATCAAATATGAATCATCAATACACATGCGACACAATTTCAGTTATGTAATCTTGTTATCATCAGAAATCCTGAGGGAAAAACCATCCCTCCCAGCCAATACAATATTACCAAAATCTGAGGACAACCTTGTCCTCCAAATTCACCAAAACTAAGAACAACCTTTTTCTCCAATGACCATATAAATCAAAAAAACAAACCTTAGCAATATCTGGAAATCCCCTTTGCACACAAATCTGTTGTAGACCACTTGTACAGCCTGTTGATGTCATTTGTCAGTATGTACGTATTTGTACCTACCTAGAAACTTCAAATACACAATTCACCAACTGGAAACCTGCATATATACGTTGTTTTCTCTCCTGCAAACCACATATACCCTATACATGATTCATATGTCTGCAACCCACGTATATATGTGCTTCATCCTCCTACAAACCATGCATGGTACGAAAAATTTGCTCAACACATGCGATCTTCTTCGCTTCTATCTCTTGGGCCAGATTCGCCACTTTGCAGACTTCCCCTTTATTGAAATCACCAATCCTCCTAACACAAGTGCATACTCACTTATGCTAGCTCCATCATGTCTCCACATTATGACACATGATGTGTAGTATTTCAATGACCTCTCTCCTTTAAATACAATTCCTAGGGGTCAACATAGAATCCCCTCCACAAGTCAACATCAAATTAGGATTTCCTTGTGGGTGTGAAGCCCCAACGCAAGCCCACAAAGCCCATCATCAAACTCATGAATCCCTGACTCAAACACAAGGGGGTTTTCACCAAACCAAAAGTGTGATGTGGTGCCCGCAACAATTCCCACATGCCCAACACCTTGGGTCATGTGAGAATACCTGCCCAAAGATACAAAAATTAATAAGAAGCAACAACCCTCAGAGAGGTAACTTTCATTGCAACTATTATACTAAAGATGGTCACCTTGAAAGCTATTGTTTTAAGAAGAAAAGAGACACCTCTCAAGAAAATTTTAGTAAAGATGAAGGTGAGAACTCTCAAACTTTGTTTCTCACATGTAACAATTTTGGTGCCAAATATGATTTTGTATGGTATTTAGATAGTGGCTGCTCAAATCACATCACAAGAAACAAAAATATGTTTGTAAAGTTAGATGTGGATGTGAAGGGGAAAGTTAACGTTGACAATGATAATGAGGTAGAAGTAAGGGGAAAAGGTACCCTTGCCATAAAAGTCAAGAATGGAAGTATGATGTATGTACATCATACTTTGTTTGTTCCAAGTTTAAAGCATAACTTGATTAGCATAGCTCATATAAATTCTAAAAACTACAAGACTGTTTTTTAGGAAAGTTTCGTAAGATTTTCAACAACGATGGTCTTGTCGTTGAAGTTCCTATTGTTAGCACCAATTCTTGCAAGCGGGGTGCTTTTCCTCGATTTCAAACCCTTGACATAAAATGAAAAGAAATGGGGTTTGAAAACCCATCAAATGCGTTCTAGTCCAAGGTCACAGCCATGAGCGCAATAAGCAATGCACAAAAATCCATTTCGGAAGGAAAATGCAAGCAGGCGAGCGAGCAGTCTGATTTCAATGGCAAGGATCAATTGGCAAAGAAGATCGACGATCGGTGCGGAATCCCAGTTAACAGAGTTGCGTCGAGATTATCACAATGTATAGCGCCTATATTACAAATCTGGTTCGTCCGATCTAGTCAGGACAAGTGGCAGCCAGTCGGCATTTCGGGGATCGGCATTTCGAGAGACAAGGGACCTCCCATTCACTGCAACTAAAATTGTCGATCAGAGAAATGCCGAAGGCACCTTTGGAGCTGAGCCTATGGTCCTAGCGCCAGGTCACATCAAGCGAGCCTGGGAATGAAGGAAGCCCCCTTTTAAATAACAAATGCTATCTCAGTCGTTCACCTAAAGGACACGTGGCGCACATCTATGCGTTCGCAGTTTAGTCGATTGGGATTTCAAGGAAGAAGCCCATTGTGAACTCCCGGTGCAAGAAATCATGAAAGGATTAGGACCATTGATTAGGAGGAAATGCGGCGCATGATCTGAGCCACGGGTGGGGCCCTTCGGGATTTTCATAGTGTCAACGTCGAAGACGTAATCTTAGCCGTCCATCCAAAAGGACGCGTGGCGCGCGATCACATTGGCATGTTGGCATTCGGGAGTTATAAGGGTAAGGGCTTCATATCTCAAAGCCCCAAACCCTGAAGTGCTGAAAGATCCTTTGAGGATAAGCATAGGGTCATGGCCCGTGGTCACTGGAGGGAGTAGAAAAGGCTGTACATAGGGGGCCAAAAGTGTCGAGTTGAGTTTCAAAAGGGGAGCACCGTGTTCTCCAGATGTTAGTTCAACTTGATCTCAATCCTGATACCTCCTTGGAATGAATGAAGAAGAGAGGGGGTGGTTGAAACCTCGCCTCACCCATTAATTGCAAGGTATGGAGGTCCTGGTAGGAAGTTCGCCCGAGGTGGTCCTTTGTACTGGTTTTTTCCCACAGAATCCATGTCGAGTCCTCGACTCCCTAGGGAAGTCTACGCACGCTAATTCAACATTTAAGGGCTCAGCTACCCCCTGGCGCGAGCCATGTAGAATTAAAGTGGCGTATGACAGAGGAGTGCAGGCCAGATTTGATTCAAGAGACGCCTCATCCTGAAATTCTAGGAGGCATCTGATGGGCAAATGTTTAGGAGTATATATACTTGGTTTTGATATTTTTCGAGGGATCGATGGTAGAGCGAAGCTCCCGATTGTAAAGTTTTAACAGACACTCTAATTCTCTGGTTATGCATTTGTATGTAAGATTTTTTGTTTAATAACAGACAGTTTTCTCACCCCATCTAGTTTTCATCTCATACTGATGGAGTTCATGATTGACTGATTCACATGAATTATTGCAATTATGTTACGATAAAGGATTTATTGTTGCATTGTTGTATTCTCTGGTTTTCTGCGTTTGAATGTAAGAAGATCTTACGTTTAGATGTTTTCTCCTACAGTATGATAGAAACCTGATGTTTACGACAGACCTTTGTAGTTCTCTTATACAAGTCTCTCCCCTACTCACCCTTACTACAACTCACTGTCTAAAGTTTATCTAAGACCTCACTTGCCCATGCATGCCTGGCCTAGTTTCGGAGTTAGAACAACATTGTTTTGAGTTAACTTCCATTCGATCACCCCTTTTTATAAACAAATCATGACATAAACTGATGGGCATTGGGCTCTTCTCCTACTGCAATCCAGGAGTGACTTCTGATGCTAACATTTCTGGCACCGTTGTCGGGGACGAAGTTGAAAATTTTCCCTGGGATTGAACGACATTGAGCCTCTAATTTTGAAGGTGCATCAGGCATCAGAGCCCTTAAAGATTGCTACTGTGCACCTGGCGACTTCGATGTGGCGACTCCAAGGTTTCCACATCATTGTTTCAGTTGTGGCTACTTTAGCATGCCTGAAAGATGACCCAAAGGAGCTTTCTCGAGAAGGTCTCAGCAGCTGCTTTCTCGGCTTGAAAACATTCCTGGCGTAACGACAATGTTAAGATCTGGCCTTTGATGGTGAACAAGGACCATGCACAGTCAAAGCTGTAAATCTCTCACCTGCCGAATCCATGATTCAAGGATCAATCAACGACTCCACTGGTTCATTATGGAGAAAATCTTAGCTCAAAGGTTTGCTTAGTTGGTTTTCCTAATGCACTTCCTGATAGAGACATATGGGAAAATTTCTTCCCTGAATTTCACGCAAAGAGTTCGGAGGTACCAGCTGAGCATTTACTAGAATTTCATGAGGTTATTCATCGACTTAATATCATGCATGAAGATGTCCAAATTAAGCTCTTCAGGTATTCATTAAAGGGAGCCTCTCTTGATTGGTGTCGATCTCTTCCCACTGCAGTATCCATTCTTTGACAGATTTTCATACAGCTTTCAATTCATTTTGTAAAGATTACTATCCAGCTGATTATTTGTATGAAAACTGTTGTGAGGAGTTTTATTTGCTTCATGAAGCCTCTGTTGGCCCTGAAGACCATGTCCATGATAAATCTTTTACTATGGAGGAAATCATTTTCCATGAAAAAATAGAGGTGTTGAATGATATTAATTGTGTTAGCCCTAGAACGGAAACATCTGACATTATTTCAGATGCACCTGTTCTCTTAGATGATCATAAAGAGAAACATGCCTCTTGTGAAAATTATGATCTTATAGAGTAGATGTGGTCTATAGTAAATGGCTCACCTGGGTATCGGGTTGAAGTAGATGTTCCTAGCAGCCCTGCTTATGATGACAAAGACCTTCTCATTTTTAAAGAGGGGTTAGTTGTGGAAGAGGATTTTTCTCTTTTCCTCCAGGGGGTTTCTCATGATATATTTTTACCTGGGATTAAAGAGAAAAAGATTATGTATGAGCAGCCAGAAGCAGCAGGTCCCACTATCCCTGAAATGGATATTTCTTATGGGACCACCAGTCTGGAAGAAGATCATAGGGATAAGGGTCAGCACTTTTTTAGTGAATGTTATAGTGATGATGAACAACAAGATTATCCTATATTTGATCACTATAAAGACACTGACCAACATGACAGTGAGTAGATCCATCCCTTGGTTCCCATTTATGATGAATACGAATCTGATATGGGGGGAAGCCAAGAAGAAGAGGAAAAGGAACCAGAAGAGCAGTTGAGCACATATTTCATTTCAGAGCCAGTCAGCGAGCAGCCACCACCTGAGAACAGTGAGCCTACATCAGTCATCCACTCACCTATGCTTATCAGAGATATTCAGCCACATGTGAGCAACTCTGTAGCAGAGGAGGCTGCCTGCCGCCCATTTTTCAAAATTCGCCACTCATTCTATGACCCTGTTAGCAAATACATAGAGTGGCATGTCCTTTATGCCTTGGAGCTGCCCTATTTCATATCAACTTCAGCCTGTGAGGAGAAGTTGAAGAGTGTAGCCATTATGCTGTCATGGTTACACCATCTGTTGGTGACCATCAGCAGAAGGAAGGAGATTCTACTCAGGAAGCTTCTTGGATGGCTATGGTGGAAGTTTTCTTTCACCTAGCCCCATGTAAAGGAATTTATTAGCTTAGGACTGTACATAAATAAGCTCCTTGGAGCATCTATGTTTAGTTTGTTTGGTTTTTTTACTTTTCGGCATATATTTCTCAGCAGGAGGTTTGAGCTCGACTCCATAGCCCAACAACAAGGCACTGAAACTGCAAAATGAGTTCTTAGAGCATCATAGGGACGACTCTATCCCCCATGGAGCCTAATGTTAGCGCCAATTCTTGCAAGCAGGGTGCTTTTCCCCGATTTCAAACCCTTGACGTAAAATGCAAAGAAATGGGGTTTGAAAACCCATCAAATGCATTCTAGTCCAAGGTCACAGCCATGAGCACAATAAGAAATGCACAAAAATCCATTTCGGAAGGAAAATGCAAGAAAGCGAGCGAGCATTCTGATTTCAACGGCAAGGATCAATTGGCAAAGCAGATCGACGATTGGTGGGGAATCCCAGTTAACAGAGTTGCGTCAGGATTAGCGCAATGGATAACGCCTATATTACAAATCTGGGTCGTCCGATCTAGTCAGGACAGGTGGCAGCCAGTCGGCATTTCAGGGATCGGTGTTTCGGGAGACAAGGGACCTCCCATTCACTGCAACTGAAAGTGTCGGTCGACGAAATGCCGAAGGCACCTTTGGAGCTGAGCCCACAGTCCTAGCACCAGGTCACGTCAAGCGAGCCTGGGAATGAAGGCAACCCCCTTTTAAATAACAAATGATATCTCAATCGTTCACCTAAAGGACATGCGGAGCAAATCCGTGCTTTCGCAGTTTAGTCGATCGGGATTTCAAGGAAGAAGCGCATCGTGAACTCTCGGTGCAAGAAATATCGAAAGGATTAGGACCATTGATCAGGAGGACATGCGGTGCATGATCTGAGCCATGGGTGGGGCCCTTCGGGATTTTCATAGTGTCAACGTCGAAGACATAATCTTAGCCGTCCATCCAAAAGGACGCCTGGTGTGCGATCACATCAGCATGTCGGCATTCAGGAGTTCTAAGGGTAAGGGCTTCATATCTCAAAACCCCGAACCCCGAAGTGTCGAAAGCTCCTTTGAGGATAAGCGTAGGGTCACGGCCCATGGTCACTGGAGGGAGTAGAAAAGGCTGTACATAGGGGGCCAAAAGTACCGAGTTGAGTTTCAGAAGGGGAGCACCGTGTTCTCCAGATGTCGGTTCGACTTGATCTCAATCCTGATACCTTCTTGGAATGAATGAAGAAGAGAGGGGGTGGTTGAAACCTCGCCTCACCCATTAATTGCAAGGTATGGAGGTCCCGTCAGGAAGTCCGCCCGAGGTGGTCCTCCGTACTGGTTTTTTCCCACAAAATCCATGCCGAGTCCTCGACTCCCTAGGGAAGTCTGTGCATGCTAATTCAACATTTAAGGGCTCAGCTACCCCCTGGCGCAAGCCATGCAGAATTAAGGTGGTGTATGATAGAGGAGTGCAGGCCATATTTGATTGAAGAGAAGCCTCATCCCGAAAGTCTAGGAGGCCTCTGATGGGCAAATGTTTAGGAGTATATATACTTAGTTTTGATATTTTTTGAGGGATCGATGGTAGAGCGAAGATCTCGATTTTAAAGTTTTAACAGACACTCTAGTTCTCTGATTATGCATCTGTATGTAAGATTTATTGTTTAATAACAGATAGTTTTCTCACCCCATCTAGTTTTCATCTCATACTGAGGGAGTTCATGATTGACTGATTCACATGAATTATTGCAATTATGTTACGATAAAGGATTTATTGTTGCATTGTTGTATTCTCTGGTTTTCTGCGTTTGAATGTAAGAAAATATTGCATTTAGATGTTTTCTCCTACAGTCTGCTAGAAACATGATGTTTACAACAGACCTTTGCAGTTCTCTTATACAAGTCTTCCCCCTACTCACCCTTACTACAACTCACTGTCTGAAGTTTATCTAAGACCTCACTTGGCCATGCATGCCTGGCCTAGTTTCGGAGTTAGAACAACATTGGTTTGAGTTAACTTCCATTAGATCACCCCTTTTTATAAACAAATCATGACATAAACTGATGGGCGTCGGGATCTGCTCCTGCTGCAATCTAGGAGTGACTTCTAACGCTAACACCTATGCCTAATAATAGGATTTTTTTGTTAAGTATGGAATCAAGTGTAGCTTGCTCAAAGGCCTCGGTTCGTGAGTCTTGGTTATGGCACAAGAGGTTTTGGCACCTTGATTTTGGATCTCTTTCCTTCATGGAAAAGAAGAACTTGGTAAGAGGTTTTCCTTCATTCATAGAGCCAGACAATACGATACATGAAGGTTGTGCAATAGGGGAGAAACATAGAGATATCTTTCCTCATTATCATTTTAGAACAAGAGAACCTTTGGCCTTAGTACATGCAGATATTTGTGGCCCCATGCAGACTTTATCTCTCAAAACGAATATGTATTTTCTTCTTTTTGTAGATGATTTTTCAAGGATGCCTTGGCTATATTTTTTAAGTGAGAAGTTTCAAGCTTTTAGTTGCTTTCAAAAATTTAGAGCACTTGTTGAGAAGGAATCAAGATACTATTCTAAAGTATTAAGAACTGATCGAGGTGGAGAATTCACCTCTAATGAATTCAAAGAATTTTGTAGCTTACATGGCATCAAGAAGGAGTTAATTATTTCACATACTCCTCAACAAAATGGAGTAGTGGAGAAAAAAAAATAGAACAATTGTAGAAATGGCCAGATGCATGTTAAAAGAAATGTGTTTGTGAAACATGTATTGGGAAGATGCAATCCATATAGCTACATATATCTTCAACATAAGTCCTACAAAGATGGTAAAAAATTATACTCCTTATGAATCTTGGTTTTGTAGAAAACCAATTATTTTTCATCTGAAAAATTTTGGGTCTACATGTTTTGTTCATATTCCCGCACAACAAATACAAAAATTAGATGGAAAATCAGTTAAATGTATTTTCATTGGATATTCAAAAGAAATCAAGGCTTATAGGTGTTATGATCCACTTACTAATAAGCTTTATGTTAGTAGAAATGTGATATTTGATGAAGGGCGAGTTTATCTCAAGAATGAAGGAGAAGATAAAGTGATTACTCCACATATTGAAATTTTAATTTTTGATAACAATGAGCAATATTTGTATCCCTCTGCTTGTTGTGGGTGGTGTTATCACTCCAAGAAACTTGTTAGGGTTGTAGGCTAAGGATGCTTGGTAACTTAAGAAAATAATGGTTTTTGCACACTTCACCAAATTCGAATTTTATCTTTGGAGGACCAAATCAAACAGCGTTGGGAGGCTAAAACTGCACTTCATCAGCAATCTCCTACTCTTAGATATGGATTGACCTCATTTTGAGGATCTCTTCCTAGTTTTTTTGTAAATATAGTTTACTTTCTGTTTTTAGAATATCAGATCCATTGTTTTAGGATCTGAGAACTCTGTGTTGGATCATGTTGTCATTGATGCCAATGGTTTGATTGATTGATGTCAAGTGATTGATTGATGTCAAAGAATTGATTGACTGATGATTTATGTAATATAATATGTATTGTCCTTGATGAAAATGCATAGATGAAGATGGATCAATGAGTTGTCATTGATACATGGATCAATGTGGTTCCATTGGTATATGATGCATTGTTGGAAAAATGTATAGATGACTCATTATTGTCTTATCATGATTGATAAGGTGCACAAATGGATGAACTCCAAAGTGGTCCCGTTATGGTGAAATCCCTCACGGGAAGACACTTTACGGATTGATTTATCCTAGAAGAAAGGTTGGAGGACCCATGCTTGTATGAGGACTAACGAGATGAAGATCAAGGAAATTGTCGGTAAAACTATCCTAGATGGATAGTGCTTGTCATGCCATTTCTGGTGGTATGTGGAATGTCACATAACTCCTCCTGGTTTAAGAGTTATGGCCTTACGAAAATGAAGGACCCCCACATGAAGGCTTGAAGCCCCCAAAGTCAAAGAAATCAAAGTGACCTAAAAGAAGAAATGATAAAATAAGGTGACAAAATCAAGAAGGAATATTTATGGAAAGTGGTTAACCCTAAAAATAAGGAAAATAGGTTAAGTGACCTAAAATGGGTTAATATTATTTCAATAATAATTTTAATGGAGAAATTAGAAGTGGACCCAACCCTAAAATAAGGAAAGTGGGGCCAAGTGACCTAGAAGATGTTTTTAAGGAAGCTACTTGGAGAGAATAAATAAGAAGCAAGGCTCTCTCATTTGAATCACACTTGAGCATATTGAATATCTATAGGTGTATGAGGTTTACAAATGATATCTAAGCCTAAATTCTGAGGAAAGTGAAGAAAAGAAGGCCGAAATGCAAGGAAGGATAAATTCTTTTGATG
>ML779872.1:1031056-1050216 GCA_009831015.1 Picea engelmannii | reverse complement strand
CTTTCAGAGATGATAAATCTATGTAAAATGCTATCACATGCATGCAATCTAATTGACCTATTCACACCAGAGCATATGCTTCTTTTCTTCCTGCAGTGAAGGAAACATCTTTTTGTTGTCCTCGAGTTCATTCTGTTTGGAAAGTTCTAGTAGATATTTTGTTTGCAGATCTGACAGTGGCTCAAGAATGATAGGTTGCTGTAAATTTGTAGGGAGATAAATAAAAGAACACTGAGTTTTTGATGAACAACAGTTTTGAATATGAAAGGTTTCTTTTGGCCAAAGACAGAGATTTCACTAGCGCAAAGAGCAAAATTATAACCAGTTAGCTGGTGAAAAGAAGAACTTTCACCAGCTAACTAGCAGATCGTAAGGTGAATTAGCTGGTGAAACTACATAAATAAATTTTTGGAAAATTAAGTTGGAGAAAAGCGATTTTGGAGTATTTGAAAAGGTATGGGAGCATCAAATGATTAACCACCAAATCAAGAAAAACTTAGCATCAAAGATTCGTGGAAGATCCTCAGACTAAAGAGGTCGCAAAGGAGGCATCTGATATGGTCTTAGCAGATGACATTTCCAGTTCAATAGTTGTAGCTATTACTGAAGGTCGTTCCATTTTACAACAACATGAAGGTTTTAATTCGGTACACAATATCCTCAAATATTGGTGAAATTGCTTCAATATTTCTAATGGCAGCTCTAGTACGAGATGGTCATACACTTGTAAGTTTTCCTCAACTCAAGACATGAGACCAATGTTCCTCTTGGGAAGGGTTTTAGGTGTCTCTTTTCAAAGAAAGATCACATGTTTTCTCTTTCGAAGCCGATCCATGTGATTACTTCTCAACTGGCAAAGCTAAAGCTATAACCCTTAATGATTCATTAACAAGGTTTTGAGCCATGGGCTTATAGGAGGAAGAAGATCTCGGATATTTATATTCATCATGGCTAGGAAGCCAATATCCAGATTTGTGGCAATATATATTGGGTTTTGGTACATTTTATTTTAGAGGACCTAGGTGGCTGGCTCAGTCTTCTAATTCAATATGGATCAGTTATCTTCTGAAAATCTTCTTTTAGAGTCCTTTCATGGAAATGACATGACTGAACAACTTGCATTGATATGGAGATCGAAACAAAGATGGACATTGGTTCACAAGGTGCAATAATGATCTTTGAAGAAACCGAGCAGGGTGAAGTGTTTGATTCAACACACCAGGGCATCTCAAGACAAATGCTTTGTATCTGAAGCTATTGGAAAATGAAAAGTCAAAGACCTCAAGCTGCCTGCAATACTCTCATTTCAAGATTGAAGTTATCCTGGAATTTTCAAAACCATGGTTACAAATCTCACCATCCTTCCTATGTTCAACACTTTTCTTCTTAATGAAGATATTGCCACAACAGATGCCATGTCAATGTGCAAACAACATTTCCAGGGGAGTTTGAAGCAGACATGCTACAGATAAAGAAGATTGGGAAAGACAACAACAAATTTTGGAAAATAGCCAGATGATAAATTATAAAAGCTGAATGACTTCATGCCCAATACTAAAGGCACAGGGCTTGCCAGGTTCTTGGAGACCTCGCAGGGAGGTCTCCATCCCAGTTGGAGCCAGATGTTAGTGATAAAAAATGCACTGGCATTTTTTAAAGAATGATGCCTAATCTTGTAGGGAAAATTTGACTAGCGTCCCAAGCTCCAAATGAATATTTGAAAGCACCATTGGAAAGCTTAGGATTTCTAGATGTTGATCGACTATTCAAGCATGTAAAACGGACTCTCCATGACTGAGAAATTTGATTTTAAAAAAATCTACGCTTTCATCAGCTAACCCGTCTTGAATTTTGCTAGTTAGTTGGTGAAAGCTCTACTTTTCACTAGCTAAGGAGCGGATTTTTGGGTAAATTAGCTGGTGAAAGCCTATCATGGCCAGAATAACCGAAATTTTTCCCAGATCGGGATTTTTTGAGTTTGAATGGTTTGAAGCCACTTCAAATGGACAGTTGTTGAATTATCAAGTCTGATTCAAAGGCTAGTTTTGAGGCATAAGGTCAAAAAGAGGTTTTTCAACTACATTTGGCATCTTTTTCAAAGGTAGAAAATCAGGGTTTTTGTACACTTCACCAAATTCGAATTTTATCTTTGGAGGACCAAATCAAACAGCCTTGGGAGGCTAAAACTGCACTTCATCAGCAATCTACTACTCTTAGATATGGATTGACCTCATTTTGAGGATCTCTTCCTAGTTTTTTGTAAATATAGTTACTTTCTGTTTTTAGAATATCAGATCCATTGTTTTAGGATCTGAGAACTATGATGAAAAGCTATAAAGCTACAGACTTAAGACAGACAGGTGGTTGGATTCTGGATACACTTGGACTATTGTATTAAGGCTCTTATCTTCTAATAGAATCACAGTTTCCTTTTGCCATCAATATCAGATTTATTCATATATTGTATTACTCTGTATTTTAAATCAATTTAGTTCAGCTTTTAAGAACTGTCATCTTCTTATAAAGCTCATAAATTCAAATTAAAAGACTTCTTACTATCTTGTATGACCCTGGATTCATTGTATTTGGTTATCTTGATTAGTATTCTTCATACCCTGTCCAATTACTCCATCTGATCATTGATTTCTAAAAGCACTGGTTTATTCGAATACTTGATAAAATATTCTTCTCATTAGTCACTGAGTTATCCCATTGATCCACAATTTCATAAACACAAAAAACCATTATTTTCTTAAGTTACCAAGCATCCTTAGCCTACAACCCTAAGAAGTTTCTTGGAGTGATAACAGGTGGGAAATCCCCCTATGGACTAGCATTAAGGGTTTTGTAATGCATGCAGAAATGACCATCTAAAGTCTCCTACATTCTACCATCTTCCCAACATAAACCCCACATTCATACATAAACACAAGGGTAAAAAGATCTAATTACTCTACCTTGACTTCCACGTTTGGCGTAGATACTTTTGCGTTCGGTTTCTCGTCGACTGCAAGCTTCCTCCCAAATCCAACCTGCATACATAAGAAGACAAACAAAGAACTCCAAACATGCATCTTATATATGAATTAGTGGGTTAAAGGTTCTAATAAAATATAATCAGAATTGAATGTTGAACATCTCATATGGCGGGATGGGAAAAGTATTTCTTTCTTATTAACCTCACAAATGTAACTTACAATGGTGAGATCGGCCACTGCTCCACAAATCTGGTCCTGGGCTCCTCTTCAACTGTACACCAACTGCTAACACACATGCTTCTCCTCTTCAGTGTAATCACAAAATGGTTGCAGAATCTTGGGGCAAGGGGAATACAAAAAAGGGCGAGTTTCTTTGCTATTATTTTCTCCCTTTGGAATGGGACTCCTACCTCTTCTTTTATAGGATAAAAGAGGGTAGTTCTTCGGTTGAGTGATCAGCTATGGGTGGTCAAACGGTTTAGGCAATTACCCGGAAATCTGTATTCCGTCTGCAACTTTCTATTTTTTGTGCTTTTGTCAGTATACGCGGGTTGTAATGGGTCAACAAGCATATACACACGGGCAACAGTGATGCAAGGCACGTATGCCTTCAAAAGGATGGTTTTTATAAGACCTTTTTAATGGTGGCTTGGCAAAAATGGCAAGTGAGATGCCCTGATGCCAGGTATGTATGTTTGGTGTAATTTAAGGTTATAACACTACTGTAAGAAATGCAAGCTCACCTTTTTAAGATTAAATCTTTCAGAAGTATCCATTGAATTAGAAAAGAAGAAGTCACATTAAAACAAAAACAATGGCAAGCTACAGTATAATTTATAGGCATTAAAGACAGTGATTGAACCACCAAACCTTAAAAACAACTAAAAAATATAATTTATAGGCATTAGAGATAGTGATTGAACCACCAAACTTTAAAAACAACTAAAAAATATAATTTATAGGCATTAGAGACACTGATTGAACCACCAAACTTTAAAAACAACTAAAAAAATATAATTTATAGGCATTAGAGACAATGATTGAACCACCAAACTTTAAAAACAACTAAAACATATGGCATGGGCTTATGTACGTTTTCCATGACTGTAATAATTTCAATATGGTAATTTCATGTATTAAATCCTGCTTAATCAATCTGTTTGAAGTACAGGAAAAGAGAATGGTGGAGAAGAAAATGCAAACGATTATGACTTTCATTTATTTCCCATAGTCCATTTGGTAGTTGGTTTCAATATCCAATCAAATTTCAAAAAAATAAAAATAAATCCATTTGTAATGTGAAATCATTTGTAATGTAAAATCAAGGTAACAAATTTTTGGTCCAACATTGGGTGGTTTTTATATATATATATATATATATATATATATATATATATATCAGTAGGTATAATAACACATATTAAATATGAATTAACAAAATGATTTGTAATCAAAAATTTTCTTTTTCTCACACAAGGGAGTATGTTAATTTGGAAATAAACAGACTAGTTTTTTCGGCAAACAAATTGGTCTGAATCCGGTCAGATTTTCAGGAATAGTCTGAGTTTCACATAAATCAAAATTTCATGCATTTTAGAATTTTATCTCAAGATTTTTGCCCCATTTTAAACTAACCCAGATGCTGAGTAACACAGTATATAGTTATACCGATAAAGAAGATAGTGAACCGAGGCTTACAGGAAAGGCGAGGAACACATATGTCCATCGGGATAAGATGTGATGAGAGGAGAGGCATTAATCGGTTTCGACCTCCGTAAGACAACAATGATCCTGTAACAATAACAACAACAGACTTGGGTGATGATGAAGGAGTAGCATTGTAATGATTCAGAGGAAGTCTACAAAAGTGGACCTTCATCGATTTTTATTAATCGTAACGAAGAAGATATTGAAATTTTAAAAACATTTAAGATTGTGACAGAGTCTTCGAGGTTACCACCAGCCGTTGTCATGGAAGGGACAGCTTACCAAGTGACCAAATTGTGTTTCCAACGACTTTTCTTTTTTCCGAGTCCAACTTTGAATATGGAACAACCTTTGAACTCAACATCGTAAACAGCTGGCAATTGGCAAATACAATGTATACAATGCGTAGAGCTTGAAAGTCCTTTAAAGTCCAAGTCAAAAAGGAAATAAAAGTATGTCCAAGTCATAAAGTAACACCAGCTTTTACTTATTTAAGTAAAACATAGTGTATTGGTGGGTGCACATAATTACATTCAAGTTATTTTTTTAGTTTGTTTTTTTTAAAATATAGAATTGAATTTTTAACAATGTAAAATTTGAGAAAAGGTTAAAGGTTTGTATATGGAAAGATTTGATAAATCCGAAGTTAAGATGAATTTATGCTGATTTATACTTTTCTGGTAGGGAAAAGCACAAGTTTATTCCTCGACTATCCGGATAAATTGGTTCAGATTTACAATGAGAATACCGGACCAACTTGTGCTACAACTAGGACGAGTTCAGGGTCCCAGTGAATTAGTGCAAAATCAAATGAAAAAACACCACACCATTTGAAAAGATCTATGGGGGAAAGAGTTAGCCAAACACCTTGAGCTCCTAAACGTCATTGGGTGATTATCCCTACCGAGTACTTCTATTGGGGTTCAGGTGGATTGATTAATTATCTTTATTCAATAAAAACTTATTACTTAAAAATTACATGATATTTTACATATTTTAAAAAATTATATCTATATATAATATATCATTTTTATTGTTAGAAACTTATAATTTAAAAATATTTTATTGTATAATATTAAATCTTATTTTGTTTTATGTTGTTTTATATATTGTTTAATAGTAAATAATTTAATCATAAATTAATAATTTATATAATTATTATTTTTTAAGTACTCAGATTTCTATTAAAATATTAAATATTAACAAAATGTATATAAGAACCACCATAACAAGAGTTTTAATATTCTTCATTAGCTCATGAGTTTGCTGACCTACCCAATGGGAAACCAAGCCAACTATCAAAAGAGAAACATAGTAAAAACACCATTATGTCCAAAGATTGACAAAAATAAATTGAAAAGATTAGAAGCACCACCATAGCCCATATGACCTAACAAACTCATCCTAAAAAAGATAAGGACCATGTCAATCATCCAAATTATGAACCTAGGGTAGAACTCAAATTAGCTTGTGTCGACCTGAGCAACCAAAGGCAACGAGCGAGAACCTAAAGATTGCCCGCCATTTAGAGCTATCTGAAGAGAGCCTCCATTGCATTTTACACATTTTACTAGCCAAGAAACTATTGTTAACAATAAATTGTTCTAACTTTCAAGAGCCTCTAGTATTTCCCCAAATTTCCTACAATTTGTTTCCTTGGGAAACATTCCCTAAGCCACCATGGTTTTAACATGCCAACACAACTCCACAGTTCTATGAAATTTAGTGTCCCTATTCCTGGTGCAATCCATGTATGAGATTATCCCCCCCACCTCCTCATCCACAACCGCATCCTCCTTGTAAACCTGGATCAACTTCACTTCCTCATCAAAAGGTGGCATGGCTTCCTTAGTAGTAGAAGGAACAAAATTATGGTAACAGACAATTGTAGCTTCTGCCACCAGAGCCGCCCTCGTTTTACACTTATAAAAAATGTTGGCTTGACCCGACCCAAAATCCATAGAGACCAAAGATCAAGAACCAAAACCTTCCAATTTTTTCTAGAAAGAGAAATGACAATGGTGCTAGTGACCCAAGCTAGCTCCAGATCCATATTTGGTAGTTTCTTCCCATGCTCTACCATGATGAAGGCCAGTACCAGGCCAAACAAATCACCGAAATTCATTAAAGGAAACATGTTCACCATCAATCTCATCTTCCCTCGATGCGTACACTTCCCACACTTATGAAGTTGATTTCATATCATTTATGTGTGGGCCAAGAACAAGACGGGTAGGAGAAGGGTTGGATGGAGTCGAATGAGCAGAGAAAGCAACAAATAGTGTGTGCACTTATGAATAAACCCCTATGTCGTCCTCGATTTCCCTGCCACTACCATTTTCCACATAATCCTGGTGCTCCACACCAATTTTCAAGCAATCTAAGTGCCTAATTATTTTATTATTAATATAAATCATATTTTATAATTATTTTTATAATAAAATAAATGATATTTTATAATTATTTTTATAATTTATATTTTATAAAATTAATCAAATATTTAATAATATTCACTACAATTTATACTTAACAATAACAAGCTAAACAAGCTAACCCTTTTGACTTTTATAAATTTATTATTCTTACTTAATCAATTTTATACTTCTTTTTATTAATAGAATTAAAACCATTAGTTCATATGTGTAGTTTAACATTTTGGTATAAGATTATTTGAAATTGGATAAACATGAATGGGTGATATACTTATTAACATTTTGGTATAAGATTATTTGAAATTGGATAAACATGAATGGGTGATATACTTATTAATCTAGTTAAATTAAATTTTAGAAACTTATAATTGGTGCATTAGTTATTTTTTTTTATAAAATTTACTCACACAAATGTATTAAGTTGATTTTTAAAATTCACGTCTTAATACCAATTTTGTAGAACATTGTGTTTACATGTGAACTTGGTATACCATGTGTTAACTTTTCATTGATCAATGTTGGATGGGACAAAAAATGTTTGTCCAATACAAATAATTGGAAATAAATTGCATTAACTATTTTATAACTAAGATAATTCATGCTTAAGCCATTTTTTATAAGGTTTGGAAGCACAATAGTGTTTAAAAATTGTCTTTTAAAGTTCATTCCTTAATAACTACTATTATGCTAACGTGTCAAATTGTCATTGATCACCACAACCAGGTATACATGTATGAATATCCACCACTATTTTTTATATGATTCTCGATGTGGAAGAGTGTTGTCATATATCTCTTTCCATTCCATATTAATTACAACATCGTTTCCTAATGTAGGTATTTTGATTGAATTGGAATTTGGAATTTTAGTCCTATGTGGCAAACCTCAAACCAAATAATTCACATCTAGATGTTGGAGTGGATTATTAGTACCTGATGAAGGTAAGGATTCTTGTAATTGATTTATTGTTAATTATAAATTACTTAATTTTTGATTAAAAATAATTTTTCATTCTCCAATGTTGTATCTAGAAAAAACAAAACATTTTTTTTTATAATGTTTAAATTACTTTTATAACCAACGCTATTGGTTGACACATTTGGAGTATTATTGCTGAGTGAATGCAATTTTTTCATTCTTAAAGTATATAACCTAAAGTACAGAGTCTTATTGTTTTTTTGTCGCTCCCATGGATTGTAATTTTACATTCTTATATAACCTATATAACCTAAGATAACCTAAGTTTTAATTTTTAATTATAACTTTATTACATGTCTCTGTCATTGATTTAAATTTACTACAATGATTTATGTCAGTTCTTTAAATATATTACAATGATTTCGAGTGACAAATGATCTGATCATGTTGCTTTGAAAATGTTGATCTTTCATTAAATCCACTACAACTTGTTGGGTAGGTGCTATATTATGTGCATGTGTGTGAGGGGGTGCGTCAGATTTGATGCCTGCATCTAACGATCCCTCCCCCCTTTGTTATTTCTGTCATGTGCATCAGGCGCTTTCCTAGGGGGGTCTGCGAGGGGGGGATTCCCCCCCCTTGGTTACGCGGAGCATATCGCTCGGAGCCGATAAGGTTCGTGACAGCGACCCAAATTTTGTTTGGGGGCTATTTTTGCTACTTTAGCATTTTTCACTATTTTAAACGGCTTTCTAAATTAATTATGGATTAAGGGCTTAGGGTTTTGGTAGTTGTGGAATACCTAAAACATTGTGTGTATATTGTATTATAAATGGTGAAATTAATACAATGAAGAGTTGAGAGGTGTGGCACCAAGGAAGGTTGGTTTTCTCCCGGTTACGGGTTTCCAACGTAAATCTCTGTGTACTATGTGTATGAGCCATTGATTAATTTATGTTTTGCTTAAGAATCAATATGCATTGCTTTACTTCACATGTATAAAACTTACATGTGGTATTAGAGCATGTTTTTGGCTTCAAGGGGACGCCTTTGTTGTTGAGGGTTTGGCTTGGTATTGATAGATCAAGTTTATCTTGGGTCTATGATAAACCCGGGTTCAGTGTGAGCTTTGGAATGGTGATTCAATTGTTGAAATATAATGGAAAGAAGATCTAGAATTGAGATTGAGAAGTTCAATGGTAAGAACTTTGAGCTATGGAAGCTCAAGATGGAGGACCTTCTTGTAGACAAATAACAATGGATCATTGTGGATCCTTGTACTCAACCTACTGGTACACAAACTACTGGTACACAAGCTACTCGTACACAAACTACTAGTACTCAATCTACTAGTATGTCGAAAGAAGATTGGGAGAAGTTGGATATAAGAGCAAGGAGTACGATTTGACTCTACCTGGCTTATTCAGTGTTATTGAATGTGTCAGGAGAATCTACAACCAAGGAACTATGGGAAAAGTTGGGGAATCTGTATCAGTCAAAGTCCTTGGTAAATAAATTGTTTCTTTGAAAGAAGTTGTATCATCTTAGGATGGAAGATGGATATTCTGTGATACAGCATCTGAATGCCTTCAATACTCTGATAAGTCAATTTGGATCTATTAATATTATGCTTGCAGAAGAAGATAAGTGTATTACTTTGTTATGTTCGTTGTCAGACTCCTAAGATAATTTGGTTGTAGCAATTGGTAGTACCACTCAATCTGCATTGAAGTATGAGGATGTAGTTACATCCTTGTTATCAGAAGAGATGAGGCAAAAAAGCATGGATAGCCATAGCACATGAAGATCGTGATATATGGTTGATCGACTAAGGTGCATCATTTCATATGACTCCTCACATGGAGTGGTTCATTGAATATGAAAAGTATGATGGTAGTGATGTCTTCCTCAGAGATGACTTGACAACCAAAATCATGGGACGTGGAAGGGTTAAGTTGTTGCTGAAAGATGGAAGGATTAGAACTCTCCATGGAGTTCTCCACATTCCAAATCTAGCTAGGAGCCTAATATCTATAAGTAAGTTGGATGATGCAGGTGTGGATACTTTATTGGGAAAGGGCACTTTTAAGATAGTCAGAGGAACAATGGTGTTGATGAGGTGAGTTTGATGTGGAACTATGTACAAGTTGTTGGGAAGCACTTATATTAGTGGGTGTAACAGTTTTGTTTTCCCTAGGCAGATAAATAAAGAAGAAAAAATCCATACTTCCCCTGGAAAGAATACCATGCTATGGCATCAAATACTGGGACATATTGGAGAAAAGGGCCTTTGAACACTACATGATAAAGGTATGGTTGAAGGTATGTCTAATTGCACCTTGGATTTTGATTTCTATGAACATTGCAGATATGGTAAACAAAATCGAGTGAGATTCCCATCTGGTGCTACAAGAGCAAAGGGGATCTTAGAGATGATACACAATGACGTATTTGGACCTATGTATGTTCCATCACTATGTAAATCTATGTATTATTTTTCATTCATAGATTATTTCTCAAGGAACACATGAATTTATTTTCTTAGGAAGAAATATGAGGTGTTTGATAAATTTAAAGAGTTTAAGGATCTGGTAGAAAATCAAATATAAAAGAAAATAAAGGTGTCGAGGACAGATAATGGTGGAGAATTTTGTGGGAATGAATTTGAAGAGTTCTGTAAAAAGTGTGGTATAGCAAGGAAAAAAAATACTCTATACACACCTCAATAGAATGGGGTTGCAGAAAGGATGAACTAGATGTTGAAGGAAAAATCAAGGAGCGTGCTCAATGGTGTTGGGTTAGGACAAGAATTATGGGTAGAGGCAGTGGGTACTACATGTTACATGGTAAATAGATCACCCTCATCAGCGTTGGTGGACAAAACTCTGCATGAAGTATGGAATGGTAAGAAACTCTCTCTTGAACATCTTATAGAGTTTGGTTCTGATGCTTATGTACATGTTCCAAGCGAAAATAGGAGTAAGTTGGATAATAAAGTCAAAAAGTGTATCTTTATTGGTTATAAAGATGGTATGAAAGGATATAAGATTTGGAACCCATAAACTAAGAAGACTGTTTATAGTCGAGATGTTGATTTTACAGATGTTAAATGTGTTCCCAAAGAGGAATTCCTACCAAGGAAAGAACAACTTGAGAAAATAGAGTTTGAGCTGGATGATGCAAAATATGAATCAACGGAAGAAGATGAATCGAAAGAAGAATAACCTCATACTCCAGTATTGAGGAGATCAATGATGGAAAGGAGGAAACCAAAAAGGTATACTCCACTTGATTTTCATGCTAATTTTTCTTTATCTATTATTGATGATGATCCCAGAACTGTCAAGGAAGTAATGAATTTAGAGGATAGTAAACTCTGGAAGAAGGCCATGGTTGAAGAGATGGATGCCTTGGATAATAATGAGGCATGGGATCTAGTTGAGTTACCAACTAGAAGAAAGGACATTGGAAAAAAATGGGTGTTTAAGGAGAAGTTGAGTGCAAAAGGAAAAGTGGAGAAATGCAAAGCTTGGTTAGTAGAAAAAGGTTATTCTCGGGTAGAGGGAATTGACTTTGGTGAAATTTTTTCTCTTGTTTCCAAGTTAAATTCTATTAGATTTATTTTATTTGTTGTTGTTTCTTTTGATTTTTAAGTAGAATAGATGGATGTGAAGAAAGCATTCCTACATGGGGATCTGAAAGAAGAAACCTACATGAAGTAGCCAAAAGGATTTGTAGTAAAGGGAAAGAAAGAGCTAGTATGTAAGATAATGAAGTCACTATATGGTTTGAAGCAATGTTGGGGCAAGACTTTTGGGACCAGTTTTGGGAATTGCGTGCAGCGTACACAAAATAAGGAAAGGCAATTCGTGCACTTTAAGGATTAGTGCAAGAAAAGGAAGGAAGACAGTTAGAAGTCATTAGGAATTTTTGGTCCATCGAAAAGGGATAAGCCCTGTAATCCCCAACTTCTAGGGATAAATAAGGAGATTATGTCTCAAGGCCCTCAGGTTGAAGAAATGGAGTACCAAGAGACTGATGGCTGATAAGTGAAAACTTCCACTTTCACAGACAAAGGCCCAATTCACCACCATAGATCTCATGTTCATCATGATGGTATCTACCACATCATCTTTCTTTTGAAAGATGATGGGTCTTGCACCATGAGGTACAAGTCAAGTATTGTGGTAAGTGTCACTTCAATATTGCAGGCATTTGAGTATGTTGCATTTTAATTTGTTTTTTATTATAAAACGTTTTCTTGGAAGTTATGCTCTTTTCCCTGTTTCACCTTGGTGGTTGACATTGCACCCTAGTAAGTGGTCACCCTTAGGGATGGGTTTTCTACTGGGAGGTATCCTTGACAAGTCATCGTGCCACTCCCAATCATATTTATCATTTTTTGTCACTTTACCCCTTGTTCGTCTCCTTATCTTTTGGGATTTTCGGGTATATTGACCCAATAAGGGATTGTACCTCATTTCATAGGAAGAAGGGGCTGAAGGCCTAGAGGTTTGTAGCTGGAAAAAGACAAAATCCAATCATAAACCTTCTATATGCTCACCCAGGGATCCCGAGGAAAATAAAATGTCTCTCACAAGAAATTGATGGGACCCATAAAAAATAACAATATAAAAATTCCAACCAAGGTAGAGTGTGTGTGGGAAATGTTTTTCATGCTTAGGTAGAAGTTCCACACATTTTATTCAACTTGGGGAAGCATAATGTGACCAGGGTAGAGTCAAGGTGGATAATGTTTTTCATGCTTAGGTAGAAGCCCCACCTTGGCTTCAACCTGGAAACATATTAAAAAGAAAAGGGCAATAAATGGGGTTGGAAAAAGGATGCATTGAAAATGAAGGAGCAACACACCCTCTACAAAGGCACCCTTAAATGAGAGAATAAAAACCATTGTATGTCATGAACCCCATGTCCAAATGTTTTAACCCCCTTCCACTTCATATTCTCCACGTAAATTAAAGAGGTTTCCACTTAGGAAACACTCCTTGAATTAAGGAATGATTCACCCAATAGGTCACTTTGTCAACCCTCCCATACCTAAACTTGGCAAATTTCATAGGGTCTTTGAGCACCTGTTTAATTTGATGAGGTATTTTTTGATGTACATGCTTGAATGGATATTATATTAAATTTGATTTTACTTTCCATGATTCTTTGACTTGAGATCCTTGGAGGGCGCACTTGTCTGTCTTTGGAGGACCTTGACTAGTGGACGATTTGGAGGAACAAGCCCAACTTGGCCCTTCACTGGGGCAAGAAGCCCATAGGTTGGATGCCATGTCCCACACACCAGATGATGATTGTAGCATGTGGAGGCAGGATAGGACACCTAAGACAATGACACCTAGCCTTCTTCCATTCCAACGACCTACTTGGGAGCTCTTATACCATGCTTCTAGGTTTGATGTCTTGCATGGGGCTAGGGCATGTGGTGGTGAAGATGGACACTTGACACGTTTTGATGGAATACCCCTTGCATTGAGTTGGAGACTCTTGGCTTGAAGACACATGGCCTTTAGATTCCTAGTGCTACCTTCTCCAACCCCAACGAATTCCTATATGTGCCAAAACGTCACCCCTCAAGGGGATTATGTCATGCTTTTTTAGGGTTTTTTTGGTGCGAGAATAATATTACTTTGTGAAGGGGAAAAATAAAGGGAAATGTCTCCCTTATTTTGTGGTTTACCCTTGTTAAGTGGACAAAAATTTTCTTAGAGTTTTGTATAAATAAGAATCATTTCATTTCATTTTAAATATAACTCTCCCATCTTTGAGAAGATACTTGGATGAAATTTGCACCCTCTTTCGGAAATTTGGATATCTCTCTCTTGTGCAAATGTATTTTGGTGTTTTCTCTTGGTATTGTGGAGCTAATGTGGTGCGCACCTCATGAAGGATTTTTATCTTTCTTATGAATGGACATTTCTTGGTGAACTAGGGTTTTATCTTGCATCTCTCTCTTGGAATTGGTAAGAAAAATCTGCAAGTTTCATTGAGGAGGTTAATACCTTGATCATCTATATGTTTGTCAATATATATATATATATATAGTTTATGGTGAGTATTTTTGCTGTATATAGTTATATGATGTTTGCAGTTGCTACACTTGGATAACCAACCCTTGACACCTGCAGATGCATCAATGTTAGTATCCACCAATGATGTAGTAGTAGCAACAACCTGCTCATTTAGTGTACTGCACATGAAAGTATGTATATATATAGTTTATTGTGATTTTTTTCTTCTATATATAGTTATATGGTGTTTCCAGTTGCTACACTCGGATAAAAAACCCTTGACACCTATAGATGCATCAGTGTCTGTTTCCACCAATGATGTAGTAGTAGCAACAACCTACTCATTCAGTGTACTGCACATGCAAGTATGTTGGAGCGAGCAATTCATGAATAAAAATAATCCTTCCTAAAAAGGTTTGTCATATATTTTAGTCCATGTTCTAGATGATTTTAGTTTTAATGCACATGTGTTGCAAAATGAATGCTAACTTGATCTTATTTAACCAAGTATGTACTTCCACTTTGTTGGAATAGTTATATTGTGGGGTATGATTGTGTCCTTCATTTTGATGTTGTGAGAGTTGATATAGAGGTTCAATATCTAGATTTATCTATTGCATGTTCTTTTAAGTGAACCTATAATGACTATCCAATTTCACCAATATAGACTTTTCCATAGGAACATGGGATTTTATAGACACCTTTCAATTTCCTAATATCTAATGAGTCCTTCACTGAGTCTACCAAGATTCTAATGGTGTTCGTAGGAGTAAATGCTATCATGATGTTCCTACTTCTTACTATTTTTTCAATTTGATTTATGATAACTTTGATATATGGAAATGTGAGTTTTGGGATATCCACCTTCCTATGTAAGTGTCATATGTTCAATGATTTCTGGATTGCCTTGCCAATATTCCAATCATTGTAACCATTCATTCAAAAGGTACTTCTAATATTATCATGTTCACAGTTCAAGTGTTTTTCATATGAGATTCTTCTGGCCCTTGTAGCAAGGGTGTAAATGATGATTACTTTTTGATATAGGTGGTGATGATAGTCTACATGAAGGTATATCTGTGTGTGTGAATTCCTCATGTATACTTGATACCTAAGTCTTCCATTTCCCTTCTTTCTCAGAATTACATCCAAAAATTGAAGTTGGTTGTCCCTTTCTATCTCAATGGTGAATTGAAAGTGCTATGAGAGGCTATTGATGTGATCAAAGAATCCTTCAATATCCTCTATATCATGTCCCCTTTTGGTGAAGATATCATATACATATCATTTCCACACTCCTAGAGTAACTATAAAGGATTTTAAATACCTTACTTCAAATTTCTTCGTGTACATGTTTGCAACTACGAGTGATAGTGGGGATCCTATTGCTACACCATGAATTTTCTCATAGATATTTACTTTGTAGCTTAAATATGTTGACTTAAGGAATATCTTCACAAATTTAGCAATTTCTATATCTGTGATGTATTCTATGACATTAATGGCATGATCCATTAGGACCAAGTTGGTGTAGAGAGACACTATTTCAAAGCTTGCTACAATTTGATCATCTTATACATTTTGTCTTTTGATACATTTTACAAAGGATGATGAGTCCTTTAAAAAAGACTATCTATTACCAGAGGGGAGGACATGAGTAACTTGGCAAGAATGTTTTCTAGAGAGTATGTCAAAGATCCTATCATGTTTACAATTGGTATTAAGGGGAAACCATAGTTATGAATCTTACGTGCACCATATATCAAAGGCATGATGTATTATTTGGAGTGACCTTCTTCTTAATTGAGTCATCAAGGGATCAAGACTTGATCATTGTGTACACTACACACATTAGTTTGTTCCAAGGGTCTTTATTGATTACTCTATAATTTATGAATGTGAGGTGATCCATTAATTTGTTATGGTAATCTAATTCATCCATTATGATAATAGTTTTCCCCTTGTTATCCTTCAGTATGTTAATGTGTTTATTATTTATCAAATCCCATAGAGCTTTTCTCTCATCCTTAGAAAAGTTTATTTTTGGTGGTTTAGAGTATCTTATCAGTGTGACCATGTGTTCCTACCTAATAGCTTCAATGTTTTTTTGTTTTTTTTGGATATGGGGGAAGATTTAATGTTTCACACCAACTCTTCCACAAGTATCTTGTTTGGGACTACCACACAAATCAACCCTTTCTCTAAATCATTGTGTGCTAGTGTGTCCAACGTCACCTTTGATAAATTCACCACAGTGTTATTCTTATTCTTTGGAAATCTCACTAATATACTAATATTCTTCGTGTGCTTTAGAATTTTAAGTTTCAAGTGGAGTTTTTCCAACTATTCAACTAATTTCACAAGATCACCATGAGTTCATATTACTATTTTTTTTATTAGCATTGCACTTAGCATGGTGAATGCAGCTTCATTCATTTGTTGAGAAGATGTTTACACTTTGCAAAGTTGGGCATGAAACCATTATCAATACATTGTTTTAAGAAGTCTAGGTCTATTATTAATTTGTCCCTCCTTGTTCTCAACCTCTTCAAAAACATTGCATCTTCCATTGTATCCCTTCCATGGCAGGATTCAATCATTGAATTCCAAGAATTCATTATCATGGGTGTAATATTAAAAAAAAGAGGAAACTTGCATTGAGGTATTTAAACTCAACATTTCACAATTCAAAAATATGAGTCCATATTTAGGGGATGATCAATGTTGGAGATTGAGATGAGGAGAAATGAGGAAGAGACAAGCCAATGTGATTGTCCTCTTCTCCTTGAAATATTTCGTCGCAAAATGATGAATCATGATATATTGATCATTTTCCTTGCACCAATTACCTAGCACCTAATTCAAAGGAATTTCATGTTATACAATGCAATCCCCAACCTCAAATCATGTATCACAAAGAAACCTTAAAAAAAAAATAGAAAAGGAACCATCATTTGTGAGTGACAACAATATCCAATTTATTATCGCCTTTGAAGTGAATATTGAAGAAACCCCTATCATTAAGATCAAAGTGTACCTCATGTTTCATTACACTTTGGGGACTATTGTCACCCATTTTATTATGACCAAGTTGATATAATGATTACATTAAGTTTCCCACTTGTCCATTAAGAATTACCTAATGGTGTAGTCTTTGATGGTTCTCTTTAACCAAATAATTCCAATAAGTCTCAAGGCAACTTGGTCATAATCAAATTTGTGTGAAAATATCAAGTCAACATGTCTTATTGTGAGAAATCTACCCTTACAGTTATTTGTTTTCAAGTATTTCTAAAATATGATGGAAAACGTTGATGCTTGTAGCATCAGACAGGTATTTCCACATAGGTCTAAGTGTCTAGATGTGTGGAAGTCATCGAAAGCCTTCAAATTTGTGACTTTACTTCAATTAAAGGAATTATTAAAGTAAAGTGATTTTATTAGTGACTTGAGTTTTATTTAAAGAAATGATTTAATTAGCATTTTTTAATTAAATAATAGCCAAGTGAGGTGATAAGTAATATCAATTGGTCAATCACATTGAAGATTAGGGTTAGGTTATAACTCAATCTTATAAAAG
The DNA here is from genome assembly GCA_009831015.1 of Picea engelmannii. Taxonomy (NCBI): domain Eukaryota; kingdom Viridiplantae; phylum Streptophyta; class Pinopsida; order Pinales; family Pinaceae; genus Picea; species Picea engelmannii. The sequence continues at coordinate 1,032,563 of ML779872.1, read as the reverse complement.
CAAGGCTAGGGTGAAGGAGAAGATACAATTGATACAAATAGAGACGGATAATGAAGGATTGTGATTCAAGGAGATCTTGAATATGTGGAGAAGGATTTCCATCTAGAGATCGGGTCAGGGAGAAGACAAAAAAGAGGTAGTCACAAGTGGGTTTTAGCTAATTGGAACCGCAGTAGTAGGGTCGTGTTGTACAAATTTATGTAAATTATTTAAGGATGTGTACATGTGATGTAGGAGCATCGTCAGAGAGCATGCGTGGCAGAACAACTCAGCGCATGGGAATCATTTCGAAATCTTAAAACGCTAACAGTTACTGCGAATCTTTTGGAGCTGATTGAAAAATAGAAGAAGATCAAATGCTTGGAAGATGAATGATCATGAGTGATCTAGGAGTTTCACCCCTAGTCTTGAATGTAACTGAACTTAGGTAGCAGTTAGGCTTTCATTTTTTGATTGGACGAGCAGTCGGGGGGAACCCTAAGGACCCTCTTAGATAAATAGAGGTTTTGTACGCCCAAATGAGGCTGCTGCAAGTTAGTAGGAAATTTATGAGTTTTTAGTTGTTGTTTGATTATAGTTGTAGCCATTTAATTTGGAATAAATATAATAAAGGAAAATTGATCCAAATGCATGATGTTGTGATTGTTTTACAATTACCTGTTATTGTTGCTTTCGTGAATGAATGAATCTCATTATGAGTATGTGAAGTTTTGAAATGTTTTCATAAGCCAAATCGTTTTCTCTTTGTTGAGCCTGTGCAAGGTGTGCACACAGTCCACAAGGAGTGCGTCGACAAAGTCTGTTTCGACTCATAAGATTATAAGAGATAGCATGGAGTTTCCTTTGCAAGGAGTGCAAAGTGACTACTGCAAGGCATGCATAGTCGTCTGCAAGAACTCAAAATCTTGCATAAGAATCTGCTACGAGGAGTGCACAGACTGGAAATTCGGCTAAGTGTCGAAGTGGCTCCTTAAGAAGTCAAAGGAGCAGAAGGCGAGAAAGCTCAGAAGAGATAACGCTTTCCAGAAGTGCAGACAAGGTCCTAGAGTCAGACTCGTAGGAGGAGCAAAGGTTGATATCTTTGGATACTTAGAAAATTCTCTAAGTCGAAAGAATTTGGAAGCTCAGGAGGGAGAGAGATAGTGGTTGTTAGATCATTGATTCAGAGGACCAACAACCATCCAATCAAATCAAGGTGCGCGAGCCTTAGCGCTTGCACACGTAGGAGAGGGAAACTACCAAAGTCCCGAAATGAATGGGAACCATCCATCATCAAAAGAGACAGGTGGTGCGAGATCCACAACTCAGAATTTTGAAGACGAGGAGGAGGTGAAATAGCCGAAGTAGATCCTGACCGTCGATCACCATTGTTATCCACATTTTTGGTTATCGAGATGATGACATGATAATGACATGGTGATGGAAGATCTAACTCTTCTTTAAGATCATTTTCATGAAGAAAGTTACACTTATCAGCTTCTCAAAATCACACTTTTGAAGATAGTAC
>ML779872.1:998125-1028826 GCA_009831015.1 Picea engelmannii | reverse complement strand
CTTGATCACATGTATAGTCTAGAGTTTTGAATATATTAATGTCTTTGTTGTGATTGGTTTGTGTTGTTGTGATTGGACGACGCAAGAGCATCGTAGCAGAGCGAGGATCAACAGAGATAAGGAGAGATTTCATAAAGTAAGTATATCTTCCTTCTTCTCTTGTCCATTCAATACTTTAGATCTAGGGAAAGCGGTATATTCTGTCACAGTTTGTTCCAGATCCAGGTGGATCTGGGGAGATCGGTTTGTGTCCGCACTTACGGATTTATCCTTGAACAACCATGAACATGTGTCAGCTGATCTGAGACTCCGGAGAAATATCACTTCAAGAATTTCCATTTGAGAATTGAAATTCCCGAAGCCCGGAGAGCCGGAGAGCCGGAGTAATTTTCCATCGTCAGATCCAGAGGGATTCGTGGCGACAGGTCATGAACTCCAGAGAAATCACTTTGAGAGCTTCCAGTTGAAAATTGAAACTCCCGAAGCCCGGAGAGCCGAAGTCCCGAAGTGAACGAGGACCATTGATTCGAGGTGGATGCATGTCGTCAAATCCAGAACTCTGGGTACGAAATACTCCGGAGGAAAGCAGAGAGCAAAAGCACCAAAGCCCCAAAGTGAATCTCGATCGTTGATTGAGAAGGGTGCCAAGGATCATCGATCTGGTCTTGGTAGAAAGTGTCGAAGTCCCGAAGCAGACTAAAGCCATTGATGAAGGAGGATACATGGCAGGAATCTGTGGACTTTGAGTAAAAGCGTTCTAGGAGAGCGCGAAGGTTGAGAATTGAAATCGTCAGAGCCCAGAGTAGCAAAGAATATCACGAACGTTGATTTTAAAATGCCATGCATTGAGAGATCGCAAAGGTCTAAGAGGACATGTTCCAAAGAGAAGGAGACAGATCTCAATTGTTGATTAAGAGGTATGAATGAGATCACGAGATCCACGGTCAAGCTTGATTGCGGGGCCAGGAGGTGATCGAGTTTTAATTTTCTTAGAGTGGGCTGCAATTGAAACCATGGTTTTGGCAAAAGGACATGTGGTGGCTTGAGTTGAATTGTGGGGCGAAAAGTAGTTTAATCCCAAAACACTCTTGGGTGTACCCACAATTGTACTTTTATGCAAGGACATATCCCAAGGTCATATGCAGGAAGGGGATAACGGGAGAGGATTTTACGCCTAAAACCTGTGAGTTCAATAGCGTGAAGAAAGAGGTTGCGGGTACCATAGAACTCGCACCAGAGGACAAAGAAGGTCCTGTGTTAATTCGTAAAGGAAACCATTCAGGTCTCAGAGAGGCAATTCAGCTCGGAATTGAAGATCCTTGATCGGGAGGTCACACAACCCTTAGGGGAGAAGGGGGTCTTCATCTAGTGGTATCGGAGCAGAAATTGTTTCTTGTAGACAACAGGAAAAGGAGAGGAGACAAATAACTTGAAGTTGTACTCTATGTGTGAGATCCAGTCAACACAATGCCACTAAGGAGACGAGTGGAGCCACCTTCAACCAATCGGGTTGTAGAAAGGGAGATGCAAGAACTTTGTGCAAGATTAGAGGTGATGGAGGCAGCGCAGAGAAGGGCACCTGATGCTGGAGACACCAATGATGCAGAGAGTGAAGAAGTAGAAGTCGAAGAAGTTGCAAAGGAAAATGTTTCTAAAGAACGCTTGCTAAGAGTAGTTGTTAGATTGGGAGCCAGAGCCAAGATAGAGGTCCCAATGTATGAAGGAAATTTGGATGTTGAAGAGCTGCTGGATTGGATAATATCCATGGAAAAATATTTCTACTATGAAGATGTCGATGAAGAGAAAAGGGTGAGGCATGCTATCACCAGGCTAAAAGGACATGAAACATTGTGGTGTGATGAACTATAGGCTGAGAGGAGAAGAAAAGGAAAACAAAAGATAAAGAATTGGGACAGAATGGTAGCCAAGTTGAAGGCTAAATTCATGCCCAAAGATTATCAGATCAATCTGTTCAGGAAGTTGCAAAACTTGAGACAAAAGCGTATGACAATTAAAGAGTAAACAAAGGAGTTATACAAACTGAACATCAGAACTAGACAAAGAGAGAAGGATGAAGAAAAACTTGTCAGATATATAAATGGCCTGAAGTATGAAATCTAGGATGAGATTAGCATGATGATAGTAAGGACAGTGGAGGATGCTTATCAGTTTGCACTGAAGGCAAAGGAGAAGTTGGCCAGAAAACAAAGCCAGCAAGGCAAAGGTAGATGTCCAGACCCAAACAAAGGCAAGGGAGTTTCCCATGACAAGGCACATAATACCAAGGATGAGACTGAGAAGCCACACAGTCACTCAGAAAGAGGAGGAAGTTCACGAGGAAGACAAGGTGGTGGAAGAAGTTCTTCTAGAGGAAGAGGAAGAAGCAGAGGAGGATAAGTAAGGTGTTATACCTGTGGAAAGACATGACACGTGTCTTTGGAATGTCCTGAGAAAAAGAAAGAAGAAGGAGGAGAAGCTCACATTTCAAAAGCATAGAGAAGGAATGTTGAAGCAGAAGGAGAAGAGAATGGAACATCCCTAATGTTGAGAAATATTCTCTTAAAACCAGAGGCAGCAGTTGAAAAGACAGTGCAGAGGAACAGTCTATTTAGGACAACTTCCAAGACTAAGGACAGAGTATGCAAGGTGATAATTGACAGTGAGAGCACTGATAATTTAGTATCCACAGAGATGGTGGATGATGCAGGAGCATCGCCAACATCAAACGAGCGTGGGAAAAATGTTGACGCATTTTGGCACATGATGAATTGTTTGAAATGTTTTGAAGTGGTTACACCAAACTTAAATGAGACAATTAAGAAAGAGCGTACTCGTAGATTGTAATCAGACCTTGAGAGTCCTGCTCTTGTTTGAAGGACTAAGAGGCATTTATGCTAGTAAATGTAAGTAGGTATCTTTGAATTCTTAGATTAGACAGTTTTAGGAGCCGGAGGTAAAATGGATATAGACACCCTCACTTGTATCATTGTAACATTAGAAGCATGATCAAGAGAGCATAGGAGAGTAGAAGCAGAGAGTTGTGTAGAGTAAAACCCCATGTACAAAAGTTCTGGATTAATACAAAGATATTTAGTTCAGACTCATGGTGTTCAATTGCTTTTTGTGTTTGTACATGCTGGTTGATATATGCTTGTTTACTCTCTGTTATGAATTTTCTTAGAAGCGTGAACGTATGATTTCATATTTAATGTCTAAAATCTGAAGAGAGGGAGAGTAAAGAATGAGTTTCAATTGTTTCTCTATCTGAGCAAGAGTTTTCCTACAAGGAGTGCAGTGAAATTGTCCGCAAGGTGTGTGTTGACAGAAGTCAGAGTTCGTCTCTACAAGCTCAGGAGGGATAACATTGTTCTCATTCTCGTAGAAGTGCAAGTTAAGAACAGAAGTCGTGCAAGGATTGCACAGGCCGAGTGAAGTCTCAGAGTTACAACCTGAGTGAAATTGTTGAAAGACTATTGTCGCAAGGAGTGCGTAGAGTCAAAGAGGTTCAAATACTTGGAAGTATTTGAAGAATTGCCGTAAGGAGTGCATGCAAAAGTATTTTTGGAAGACTCAAGTCGTGGAGAAAGTTCAGGAGGGATAGGATCTTCAAAGCTGTCGAAGAAAAGCTCAGGAGGTTTAGCTCCTTGAAGCGTTCAAAGGGGAGGCGTTGCAAAGTTACTTGCAAGCAGATAAGTTCCAGTGAAGGAATACCGAGTTCATTTCGCAGGAATCACCAATGAGGAATTGGACAGTCAGAATTCTCCATGGAGAATTCGCGAAGTCCCGAGAGCCGTCGGATCGTGCAGAGGAGCAAGGGAGTTATGGTTTAAAACCTTTACATCAAGATTCACGAGGTTGCGAGTGGCGAAGTCACGAGAGAATCGCAGCCATCCATCGGAGGAGGACAGGTGGCAGAGATCAAGGGATCTCACGAACTCGGAGGTTCACAAAGTGAGAGTCTAAAGATTGGGTGCTCCAAGTCACGAGTGGCAAGGAGATAGGAAAGTCATAGGATCTGAGCCAACAGGGGTCATTGGATCACTCATGTAATCTCATTTCGGGGTTTCGTGGGTTGAAGAGCCGGAAGCTTAGCATCAGGATTCGCGAAGTTGCGAAGTCCGAAACTCAAAAAGGCGGGAAGTTCCATTGTGGGACCCACGTTGATGACGTATTGGAAGTTCATCATTTCATCATATCAGTGGATAGAAAGTCCCGAAGTCACGAGTTGCGATAAGGAGTAGTTAGGAGTTCGGGGTCTCGACACCTCGGGTGAAGGGATACAAAGGAGGTAGCGCTTCGGGAAGCGAAGTCACGAAGTGTCGAAGTTGGGCATAAGAGACACGTGGCAGAACCACAAGGTGGGCTCGGGGAAATAGACAGGCGGACACATGTCACATATTGGGAGGAGTCAACACCCCGTTGACCTCTCGTGTCTCGTGGATTCGTGAGATAAGGGAATGAGAGTTCAACCCTTCGACTCATGAAGTCGCGAGTAGTGAGAACATGAGGAGCAAAGTCAACATCGCTTCTTAGGATTTCATGAAGGGAAGGTGCCAAGGTTGGACACTCAAACCCGCGAAGCGGTGAATAGTGAAAGGTGTTAGCGCTTAGCCTAGCTGGCTGTCACGCGATGAAGGCGCTGACAGAGGAAGAGCCATACCCATATCAGCATTTTGGGTATCACAAGATTAGAAAGGAAGAGTCGGGAGCCTCGACTCATGAACTCGCGAGTTGCGAGTTGTGACAAGCACCTTTTGGGTGAGTCCTTGGTCATAGCGTTGTGGTCGCATGGAGAATTGGGGCTTGCACCTAGTGATGTTTGCACAGGGGAGCTTCCGAAAGGACCTGTGGATCGATTTGAAAGGGAGATTCCAGCAGGGAATCCGAAAGAGCCGATCTAGCTTGAAAGGGTTAAAGAACAATCCTATGAGCAGATCTCGGCCGGAGGGCCGATAGGTATGCATCAGTGTGGTATCAGAGCTTGACTCTATTTGTATATTTCAGATAGGGAAAGCAAGAAAGAAAATCACAGCCATGCCGCCGAGAAGAAGAGACAGGAAAACACCCGATCCGCCAGAGGAAAGGGAAATGCTAAGAGGAAGGGGTAGGCAGGTGCCAAATCTAGCCATGGAAAGAGAGATGCGTGACATATGCACCAAACTCGAGGACATGGAGACAACACAGAGGCACACAGTTGGTGCTGGAGATGTCAGTGATTCTAAAAGTGAAGATGAAGCTGGACATGAAGGAGAAGAAGTTACAGCAGAGGATGCAACAAATGAGTGCCTACTTAGGGCTGTTGCAAGAATGGGTGCTAAGAAAAAAATGGATATTCCAGTATACGAGGGAAACCTGGATGTTGAAGAGCTTCTAGACTGGATTAGAGCTCTAGACACATATTTTGACTATGAAGATGTCGAGGAGGACAAAAAGGTCAAACATGTTGTCACAAGATTGAAAGGACACACAACATTATGGTGGGATGAGCTATAAGCTAACAGATGTTGCAAAGGCAAGCATAAAATCAAGATTTGGGATAGGATGATCACGAAGATGAAAGCGAAATTCATTCCCAGGGACTACCAAATTACTCTGTTTCGGAGAATGCAGAATTTGAGACAAAAGCTGATGACAGTAAAGGAGTACACTGAAGAATTCTACAAGCTGAACATCAGGGTAGTTCATCACAAAAGTGATGATGAAAAAGTTTATAGGTACATGAATGGTCTGATATACGAAATTTAGGATGAGATGAGCATGATGACCATCCGAACGGTGGAAGATGCTTATCAGATGGCTCTAAAACCTGAAGATAAGTTGAGCCGAAAACAAGGTCAAAGAGTCTGAGGCAGAAGTCAGGCTAGAGGCAAATCAGTTGCCCAGGATAGAAATCAGAAACCAAAGGAAGAGTGGAAGAAACATCAGACTCAAACTGAGAGAGGTGGAAGCTCACAGAGAGGGAAACATACCGAACAGAGAGGTCAGTATGCTGATGGAAACAGTTTTCCTCGTACCAGAGGTAGAGGAAGAGGAAGAGGTGGAGTAGTGAAGTGCTTCACATGTGGAAAGGTCGGACATAAATATTATGAGTGTCCAGACAAAAATAAAGAAGGTGGTGAAACTCACATTGTCGAAGCACAGAGGTGGAATGTTGAGGCAGAAGATGTTGAAGGTGGAAGATCGTTGATGATGCAAAAAGTTCTCTTAACACCAGAGAAGGAGGTGGAGAGTTCGTTCCAAAGGAACAAACTTTTTCGGACTACTTGCAAGACCAAAGATTGGGCATGCAAAGTCATTGTGGACAGTGGTAGCACAGATAATCTCATTTCTACAGAGATGGTAGAAAAGCTGGAGTTGGAGACTATTGAACATCCAAGTCCATACAAAGTTTCATGGCTACAAAAAGGACATCAGGTAAATGTCACTAAACAATGTTTAGTTGAATTTAAAATAGGAGGGTATAAAGATGAAATACTTTGTGATGTTATTCCCATGGATGTTTTTCATCTATTGCTGGGTAGACTGTAGAAATACGACAGAAATGTGATTCATGATGGGAGGAAGAACACATACACCCTAGAGAAGAATGGGATAACTCACATGTTGCTTCCAATCAAAGACAAGGAAGTAAAACCTGAAGTAAGCAACACTGTACTTCTCATGAGTGGGAAGGAACTTCTTACAGAGGTTAAGAAGAAGCAGGAACCACAATTCATTGTGGTCAGGAAGCCTAAAATTGTTTTAACCAGTACAAGGGTGGATGATCTACCAGAGGAAATCCAGGAGTTACTGAAGGAATTTGCTGACATAGTAGTGGACAAACTACCTCATTCGTTGCCACCGATCAGAAGTGTGAGTCATCATATTGATATCATACCTGGAGCTAGTTTACCAAACAAAGCAGCGTACAAATTGATGCCGCAAGAGAATGAAGAAGTCAAAAGACAGGTCCAAGATTTGATGGACAAAGGGTTGGTTAGAGAAAGCTTGAGTCTGTGTGTTGTTCCGACAGTGCTCAGTCCGAAGAAAGACGGAGGATGGAGGATGTGTACTGACTCAAGAGAAATTAACAAGATTACCATCAGGTACAGTTTTCCATTGCCAACGATGGATGATTTGATGGATTGCTTGAGTGGAGCCAAATTTTTTTCGAAGATTGATTTGAAAAGTGGTTATCACCAGATTCATGTGAGAGAAGGTGATGAATGGAAAATAGCCTTCAAGACTAATGAAGGGTTGTATGAATGGCTTGTTATGCCGTTTGGTTTAACGAATGAGCCAAGTACCTTCATGAGATTGATGAATGAAGTCCTAAAGGAGTTCATCGAAAAATTTGTCATAGTGTATCTTGATGACATATTGATTTTCAGTAAAACAGAGGTAGAGCATCTGAAACATTTGGCTATAGTGATGTAGAGGCTACAGCAAGAGAAGTTGTTGATAAACATGAAGAAATCCTCATTCGTGAAGATAGAGCTCATTTATTTGGGTTTTGTTATTTCTGCAGATAAGTTGAGGATGGATCCAGATAAGGTGGAGGTAATTAAGAATTGACCATCACCGAAGAGTATATTTGAGGTGAGAAGTTTTCACGGATTGGCTAGTTTCTACCGAAAGTTCATCAGGAATTTCAGTGGAATTAGTGCACCGATGATGGACACAGTGAAGAAGAGACACAAGTCTTTTCACTGGACAGAAGAAGTAGAGAAAAGCTTCAATTTGTTGAAAAGGAAAATCACGAAACAACCAATTTTGGTGTTGTTGGATTTTAAAAAGACATTTCAAGTAAAATGTGATGCAAGTGGATTTGGAATAGGGGCGGTCTTGAGCCAAGAAGACAGACCGATAGCATACTTCAGCGAGAAGCTGAATGAAGAAAAAGTGAAATACTCCACGTATGACAAGGAGTTCTATGCTAGTATTCAGGCATTGAAGAAGTGGAGACATTACTTAATCCCGAAGGAGTTTGTCTTTTACAGTGACAATCATGCTTTGCAATTTGTGGCTCAATAGGAGAAGTTGAATCAAAGACATGTTAAATGGGTTGAATACATGCAGAACTTTACGTTTGTAACTAAGCATATTTCTGGAACTGCTAACAAAGTTGTTGATGCTTTGAGCAGGAAATGTTTGTTGTTGCAAGAGTTCATAGTCAAAACAATGGGTTTTAATGATCTTAGGGACATGTACAGAGATGATCCAGATTTTAAGGAGGCATATGAAGCAGCTGAAAATCCAATTCTCAGGGACAGAAGCCAGTGGACAGAATACATGATCCAGGAAGGATTATTGTTTAAGGGTAATCAACTTTGTATTTCAAAATGCTCCATGAGGGAGAATCTGCTGAAGGAGAAACACAGTGGAGGACTGGCCAGAAATTTCGGTCATGACAAGACGTTCTCAAAGTTAAATGAGTCATATTTTTGGCCAGGAATGAGATAAGACGTCAAAAGATTCATGGACAGATGCAAAATTTGTCATCATTTAAAAGGGAAGAGGCAGAATGCAGGCTTTTATCAACCGTTACCCATACCTGACAGGCCATGGGATGCAATAAGCATGGACTTCATATTGGGGCTGCCAAGAACACAAAGAGGGTTTGACTCGATCTTTGTAGTGGTAGATAGATTTTCTAATATGGCACACTTCATACCATGTCAGAAGACCAATGACGCAACTCACATTGCAAATCTGTTTTTCAAAGAAGTCATTCGACTTCACGGCTTACCAAGGAGCATAGTTTCGGATCGAGACACCAAGTTTGTGGGACACTTCTGGAGAACCTTATGGAAAAATCTAGGAACGAACTTGTCGTTTAGTTTAGCTTATCATCCTCAGACGGATGGACAGACAAAAGTTGTGAACAGAAGTTTGGGAGACTTGCTGAGGAGCTTGGTGACAGAACACCACAATCAGTGGGACAATATTCTGCCATAGGTGGAATTTGCTTATAATGATTCAATCAACAGAAGCACAGGGCAGAGTCCATTCCATCTTGTTTACGGGATGCAGCCAAGAGGAGTATCTGAACTGAGGGATTCAGAACGGGATGAGATAAGAAGTGCTAGTGCATAAGATTTTGCCGAAGCAATGAAGGAACTTCACAACCAGGTCAAGGAACGATTGCAGAACTCGAGCCAAGAATATAAGTGTAGAGCAGATCAATACAAGAGACAACTTCAATTTGAGGTTGGTGATTTGATTCTGGCACATCTGAGAAAAGAAAGATTCCCGAAGGGGACATATAATAAACTGAAGATGAAGAAGATTGGACCATGTAAGGTCGTGAAGAAATTTGGGGCAAATTCTTATGAGATTGAATTACCCGATGGGATCGGAATTTCTCCGATATTCAACATCTCAGATTTGTGCCCTTACAAAGTTGAGGAAGCAAAAGCAGGTAGTGAACAACAAGAGGTTCAGTGGAAAAAATAGATGCCAGTTGCAGAGAAACCATAGATGGAAAGCATACTGGACAAAAGAGTTAGTAAAAAGACCAGGCAAAAGGAATATTTTGAATACTTGGTCAAGTGGAAGGGACATCTAGTTGAAGATGCCAGCTGGGAGAATGAAGCAGAGATCCAGAAGCATGGATAGGAGCCCATGAAAATTTTCAATCGAGGGAGTATGATGCAGGAGCATCACCAACATCAAGCGAGCGTGGGACAAACACCGATGCATTTTGGCACATGATGAATTGTTTGAAATGTTTTGAAGTGGTTACGCCAAACTTAAATGAGACAATTAAGAAAGAGCATACTCGTAGATTGTAATCAAACCTTGAGCGTCCCACTCTCATCTGAAAGACTAAGAGGCATTTATGCTAGTAAATGTAAGTAGGTAGCTTTGAATTCTTAGAGTAGACAGTTTTAGGAGTCGGAGAGAAAACGGATATAGACACCCTCACTTCTATCATTGTAACATTAGCAGCATGATCAAGAGAGCATAGGAGAGCAGAAGAAGAGAGTTGTGTAGAGTAAAACCCCATGTACAGAAGTTTTGGATTAATACAAGATCTTTAGTTCAGACTCATTGTGTTCAATTGCTTTCTGTGTTTGTACATGTTGATTGATATATTCTTGTTTACTCTCTGTTATGCATTTGCTTAGATGCGTGAATGTATGATTTCATATTTAATGTCTGAAATCTAAAGAGAGGGAGAGTAAAGAATGAATTTCAATTGTTTCTCTATCTGAGCAAGAGTTTTCCTGCAAGAGGTGCAGTGAAATTGTCCGCAAGGTGTGCGTTGACAGAAGTCAGAGTTCATCTCTGCAAGCTCAGGAGGGATAACATTGTTTTCATTCTCGCATAAGTGTAATTTAAGCACAGGAGCCGTGCAAGGAGTGCGCAGGCCGAGTGAAGTCTCAGAGTTACAACCTGAGTGAAATTGTTGAAAGACTGCTGTCGTAAGGAGTGCACAGAGTCGAAGAGGTTCAAATACTTGGAAGTATTTGAAGAATTTCTGCAAGGAGTGTGTGCAGGAGTCTTTTTGGAAGACTTGAGTCATGGAGAAATTTCAGGAGGGATAGGATCTTCGAAGCTGTCGAAGAAAATCTCGGGAGGTTTATTACCTTGAAGCGTTCAAAGGGGAGCCATTGCAAAGTTACTTGCAAGTAGATAAGTTCCAACGAAGAAATACCGAGTTCATTTTGCAGTAATCGCCAAGGAGGAATTGGACGGTCAAAATTCTCCGTGGAGAATTCGCGAAGTCCCGAGAACCGTCAGATCGTGCAAAGGAGAAGGGGAGTTACGGTTTAAAACCTTTACATCAAGATTCACGAGGTTGCGAGTGGAGAAGTCGCAAGAGAATGGTAGCCATCCATAAGAGGAGGACAGGTGGCAGAGATCAAGGGATCTCATGAACTTGGAGGTTCGCAAAGTGAGAGTCTAAAGATTGGGTGCTCCAAGTCGCAAGTGGTGAGGAGCTAGGACAGTCGTAGGATCGGAGCCAACAGGGGTCGTTGGATCACTCACGTAATCATCATTTTGGGGTTTCGTGGGTTGAAGAGCTGGAATCTTAGCATTAGGATTCGCAAATTCGTGAAGTCCGAAACTCAAAAAGGCGGGAAGTTCAATTGTGGGACCCGCGTTGACGACGTGTCGGAATTTCGGCATTTTGGCATATCGGTGGATAGGAAGTCGAAACTTTCATCTCGAAAGTCCCAAAGTCACGAGTTGTGATAAGGAGTAGTGAGGAGTTCAGGATCTCGGCACCTCAGGTGTCGAGATAAAAAGGAGGTAGCGCTTCGGGAAGCAAAGTCACGAAGTGTTGAAGTTGGGCATTAGAGACACGTGGCAGAACCACAAGGTGGGCCCGGGGAAATAGACAGGTGGAAACACATCACATATTGGGAGGATTCAACACCCCATTGACCTCTCGCATCTCGGGGATTCGTGAGATAAGGGAACAAGAGTTCAACCCTTCGACTCATGAAGTCGGGAGTATTGAGAACGTGAGGAGAAAAGTCAACATCGCTTCTCGAGATTTCATGAAGGGAAGGTGCCAAGGTTGGACACTCGAACCCGCGAAGTGGCAAATAGTGAAAGGTGTTAGCGCTTAGCCTAGCCGGTGGTCGTACGAGGAAGGCACTGATAGAGGAAGAGCCATACCCATATCGGCATTTTGGGTATCGCAATATTAGAAAGGAAGAGTCAGGAGCCTCGACTCACGAACTCACGAGTTGCGAGTTGTGACAAGCACCTTTTGGGTGAGGCCTTGGTCATAACGTTGTGGTCACACGGAGAATTGGAGCTCGCACCTAGTGTTGTTTGCATAGGGGAGCTTTCGAAAGGACCTGTGGATCGATTTGAAAGGGATATTCCAGCAGGGAATCCGAAAGAGCCGATCTGGCTCGAAAGTGTTAAAGAACGATCCTGTGAGTGGATCTCAGCCCGAGGGCCGATAGGTCTGCGTCAGTGGAGAAATTGGAGCTGGAGACAACTACACATATGAATTCATACAAAGTCTCATGGTTGCAGAAAGGACACCAAGTAATGGTTACTAAACAATGCTTGGTTGAATTTAAGATAGGAGGATATAGATATGAAATTATGTGTGATGTAATTCCCATGGATGTATGTCATATTTTGTTGGGAAGACCATGGCAGTTTGATAGGAATGTCATTCATGATGGGAGGAAGAAGACATACAACTTGGGGAAGAATGGGAGGACACACATGTTGCTATCAATAGAAGAGAAGAAAGTGAAAGAGGAAGCCAACACAAGCATACTTCTCATGAACAGGAAGGAACTCTTAAAAGAAGTCAAGAAAGAATAGGAGATGCAGTTTGTTGTGGTGATGAAACCCAAAGTCATCCTTACAAATACTTCGATGGATAATTTTCCTGAAGAAGTTCAAGAATTGTTGGATAATTTTGGTGACATAGTGGTGGATGAGCTGCCAAACTCATTTCCATCCATCAGAAGTATCATACATCATATTGATTTGATACCAAGAGAAATTTTGCCAAACAAAGCAACATACAGACTAACACCTCGAGAGAATGAGGAGGTTAAGAACCAAGTCCAAGAATTGTTAGAAAAGGGTTTGGTCAGAGAGAGCTTGAGTCCATGCACAGTGCCAACCATGTTGAGTCCAAAGAAAGATGTAGGATGGAGAATGTGTACAAACTCAAGAGCCATTAACAAGATCACCATCAGGTATAGATTCCCTTTTCCAAGAATGGATGATTTAATGGACTGTTTAAGTGGAGAAAACTTCTTTTCTAAGATAGATTTGAAAAGTGGATATCACCATATAAGAATGAGAGAGGGTGATGAATGGAAGACAACCTTTAAGACAAATGAAGGTTTGTATGAATGGTTGGTTGTGCCATTTGGCTTAACAAATGCCCCAAGCACTTTTATGAGATTGATGAATGAAATACTGAAAGATTTCATTGGCATGTTCGTGATTGTATATCTGGATGATATATTGATCTTTAGTAGGACTAAAGAGGAGCATTTGAGACACTTGAAACTAGTGATGAGGAGACTACAACAGGAGAAGTTGTTGATAAACCTGAAGAAGTCCTCTTTTATGAAGACAGAGCTCATTTACTTGGGTTATGTGATCTCTTCAAATGAACTGAAGATGGATCCAGAGAAGGTGAAAGCAATCAAAGAATGGCCATCACTAAGAAGCATGTTTGAGGTAAGAAGCTTCCATGGATTAGCAAGTTTCTATAGGAAGTTCATTAGATATTTTAGTGGAATTTGTGTGCCAATGATGGAAACAGTGAAGAAGAAGCACAAGTCTTTTAAATGGACAGAGGAGGCTGAGAGGAGCTTCAATATACTGAAGGAGAAAACAACAGAACGACCAATTCTGATCTTACCAAATTTTGGAAAGACATTTCAGGTGAGATGTGATGCAAGTGGAGTTGCAATTGGAGCAGTTTTGAGCAAGGATAACACACCCATTACCCATTTTAGTGAGAAACTGAATGAGACCAAGATAAAATACTCCACATATGATAAGGATTTTGATGTCATAATTCAAGCCTTGAAAAAATGGATACATTACCTTGTCCCACAGGAATTTGTATTTTATAGCGATAACCAGGCTTTACAATTCATAACCAGGCAGGAAATATTGAATCAGAGGCATGCAAAGTGGGTTGAGTTTATGCAGAATTTTACTTTTTTCATAAAACATATTGTTGGGAATGCTAACAAGTTTGTTGATGCATTGAGCAGGATATGTTTGATTCTGTAGGAATTTCAGGTGAAGACCTTGGGGTTTGAACACCTTAAGGACATGTATTGTGATGATCCATATTTCAAGAAAGCATACGAAGCATGTGAAAATCTTGTGCTGAGAGACATGAGCCAGTGGACAGAGTACATGATTCAAGAGGGGTTTCTATTCAAGGGAAATCAGTTGTGCATACCAAAATGCTCAATGAGGAATAACCTTTTGAAGGAAAATCATAATGAAGGATTGGCTCGACATTTCAGACATGATAAAACATTTGCACAGTTGAGCAGTTCATACTATTGGCCAGGTATGGGAACATAAGTGATAAAATTTGTGAACAGATGTAGAATCTTCCAACATGCAAAAGGTAAAAGACAGAACACTGGATTGTATCAACCATTGCCAATACCAGAGAGGCCTTGGGATGTAATAAGCATGGATTTTGTGTTGGGACTGCCAAGAATGCAAAGAGGATGTGATTCCATATTTGTGGTGATGGATAGATTTCAAATATGGCACACTTTATCCCATGCCAGAAGACCAATGATGCAACACACGTTGCAAATCTATTTTTCAAGGAAGTTGTGAGACTTCACAGACTACCCAGGAGCATTGTCTCAGACCGAGACACTAAATTTGTTGGTCATTTTTGGAGAACACTATGGAAGAAGTTGGGGAAAATTTGTTCCTTCATCTCAGCTTATCACCCTCAGACAGATGGAGAGACTGAGGTGGTAAACAAAATTTTTGGAAACTTGTTGAGGAGTCTGGTCACTAAGCATCATAACCAGTGGGATCAGATTCTGCCACAAGAAGAATTTGCATACAATGACTCACCCAATAGGAGAACTGGAAAGAGCCCATTCCAAATACTGTATGGAATGCAACCAAGGGGAGTATCTGAGTTGAGAGACTTAGAACAAAGTGAGATCAGGAGCGCTGGAGCAGAAGATTTTGTTCCAAAAATGCAAAAAATCCATAGTCAGATCATAGGACAACTGCAGAGCTCTAGCCAAGAGTACAAGTGCAGAGTTGATCAACATTGTAGGGAACTTCAATTTGAAGTAGTAGATCAGGTTCTGGCATATCTCAGGAAAGAAAGGTTCCCTAGGGGGACGTATAAAAAATTAAAGATGAAAAATACAGGGCCATGTAAGATCTTAAGGAAGTTTGATGCGAATGCCTATGAGATTGAACTGCCAGATGATGTGGGCATATCACCCATATTCAACGTTTCAGACCTGTATCCTTACAGGAAATATGACACAGAGGGATCAAAATATCAAGAGAAGGTTCAGTGGGAGAAACAAATGCCTATAGCAGAAAAACCATAGATGGAGAAGATTGTTGATCAGAGGGTTGGCAAGAAGAACAGGAGGAAGACCTATTTTGAATATCTGGTCAAGTGGAAGGGACACCCAATAAAATATGCTAGTTGGGAAAATGAAGTTGATATTCAGAAGCTTGGGAATTTGGTGCAAGAGCTCATGGACACGAGTTCATGAATTTTTGTCCAGGGGAGTATGATGTAGGAGCATCGTCAGCGAGCAAGTGTGGCAGGACAACTCAGTGTCTGGGAATCATTTCAGAATGTTAAAACGCTGGCAGTTACTATGAATCTTTTGGAGCTGATTGAAAAACATAAGAAGATCAAACGCTTGGAAGATAAATGATCACGAGTGATCTGGGAGTTTCACTCCTAGTATTGAAGGACCCTATGATATAAATAGAGGTTTTGTACACCCAAATGACGCTGCTGCAAGTTAGTAGGAAATTTATGATTTTTTAGTTGTTGTTTGATTATAGTTGTAGCCATTTAATTTGGAATGAATATAACAGAGGAAAATTGATCCAAATGCATGATGATGTGATTGTTTTACAGTTACCTGTTATTGTTTCTTTTGTGAATGAATGAATCTCATTACGAGTATATGAAGTTTTGAAATGTTTGCATAAGTTAAATCATTTTCTCTTTGTTGAGCCTATGCAAGGTGTGCACATAGTCCGTAAAGAGTGCATCGACAGAGTCTATTTTGAATCATAAGCTCAGAATAGATAGCGTGGAGTTTCCTTTGCAAGGAGTGCAAAGTGACTGTTGCAAGACGTGCACAGACGTCTACAATAACTCAAAATCTTGCGTAAGAATCTTCTACAAGGAGTGAACAGACCCAAAATTCGACTAAGTGTCAAAGTGGCTCTTTAAGAAGTCAAAGGAGCAGAAGGCGAGAAAGATCAGAAGAGATAACGCTTTCCAGAAGTGAAAATGAGGTCCAAGAGATGAAATCATAGGAGGAACAAAGGCCGAGATCTTTGGATACTTAGAAAATTCTCTAAGTCAGAGGAAGTCGGAAGCTCAAGAGGGAGAGAGACAATGGTCGTATGATCACCGATTCAGAGGACCAACCATCCGATCAATTCAAGGTGCGCGAGCCTTAGTGCTTGCACACGCAGGAGAGGGGACCTGCCAAAGTCTCGAAGTCCCGAAGTGACTGGGAATCGTCCATCATCAAGAGAGACAGGTGGCGTGAGATCCACAACTCCAAAATTTTGTGGACGAGGAGGAGGTGAAATAGCCAAAGTAGATCCTGACCGTTGATCACCAAGAATATGTGTCAGCTGATCTGAGACTCCGGAGAAATCTCACTTCAAGAATTTCCATTTGAGAATTGAAATTTCTGAAGCTTGGATATCCAGAGAGTCGGAGTAATTTCCCACCATCATATCCAGAGGGATACGTGGTGATGAGTCTGAACTTCAGAGAAATCACTTTGAAAGCTTCCAGTTGAGAATTGAAACTCCTAAAGCCTGGAGAGCCGAAGTCCCAAAGTGAATGAGGAACATTGATTCGAGGTGGGCGCATGGCATCAGATCCAAAAATTCGGGTACAAAATACTCCAGAGGAAAGTAGAGAGTGAAAGCATCGAAGCTCCGAAGTGAATCTCAATAGTTGATCGAGAAGGGTGCCAAGGGTCATCGATCTGGTCTCGGTAGAAAGTGTCCAAGTCTCGAACAAGACCAGAGTCGTTGATTGAGGATACATGGTAGGAATCTATGGACTCTGGATAAAAGCGTTATGGGGGAGCATGAGGGTTGAGAATTGAACTCACTGGAGCTCGAAGTAGTGAAGCAGATTGCGACTGTTGATTTGAAAAGGCAACGCGTTGATAGATCGCGAAGGTCTAAGAGGACATGATCCGGAGAGAAGGAGATAGATCTCATCCATTGATGAAGATGTATGACTGAGATCACGAGATCCACAGTTAAGTTTGATTGCGGGGCCAAGAGGTGATCGAGTTTTAATTTTCTTAGAGCGGGCCGCAATTGAAACCACGGTTTTGGCAAAAGGATATGTGGTGGCTCGAGGTGAATTGCGGGGAGAAAAGAAGTTTAATCCCAAACCACTCTTGGGCGCACTTGCAATCATACATTTACACAAGGACATAGCCCAAGGTCATATGCGGGAAGGGGCTAATGGGAGAGGAGCTTACACCTGAAACCTGTGAGTTCAACAAAATGAAGAAAGAGGTCGTGGGTACCATAGAACCTGCACCAGAGGACAAACAAGCGCCTATGTTAATTCGTAAGGGAGACCATTAAGGTCTCAGAGAGCCAATTCGACTGGGAATTGAAGATCCTTGACCAGGAGATCGCACAGCCCTTAGGGGAGAAGGGGGTCTGCATCAACATGGATCTCAGTGGAGATCATTGTATATACGTAGGTTTTCTTAAGAAAATTCATGTACATTTCGGGAAGCATGAAAGTACAAGGTTGTACAACATCACAAGAGATTGCTAGGGTTTGTAGGTATTGCCTATAGTTTTCAATATTTCTCTCTGGGTTATTATCCTAGGTATGAGAGCCCTTGTAAGCTTTGAATTTATTTGAATGATAAGCTTAGTTGATGGGTATAATTTATTTGTGTATTGTGGTTGAGATTTTGGTTTCCAATATTGCTTCTGCTTTCTTTATTTGAGTCGAATATTCTAGCAATGTATGTTGTTTTGTGAGATTCTAATTTGATTTACATCAAGAAAATAACTAGATAAAAATATACCTAGGTTATGTAGTAAGGATTTAAATATAAATTTTCATACACTCTTTTTTTGTAGAATGGATCTTAGAAATACACGATGCACATGTGTAAGAAGATAGTTCTTGTGCTTATATAGTTTTTTTTATGTGCTTCTACCCTACCCTAGATCTTGGGATACCATCCCCCCCCCATAGGGTACTTTCACCCACAGTACAACCCATGAAGGCTTATCATCTTCCACATCCACCACCTTTGTAATCCCATCCATTCACAATGGTGGCACCTATATGCCACCCACCTTTATGTCTTGTTGTAGCCCCCACTATTGCATCTACTACGGCTACACCAATTCATTCTCATGTATCCCCCCTTACATTGTCCAATGTGGCTATCACAATTGATGCTACAAAATATGTTTCATCAGAGCATATTGCATAGTCGAGTGCTCCATTTTCTATCCAATCTCCATCATTGTCTAATTTACTCATGGTGATATCATTTGTTGATCAATTGTTTATACAGCATGAATGGAATTGATTTTAGGCATTCTTTTTTATCAAATTTCATTCTTTGATTCTTTTAATTTTTGTATGGCATCATAACAAAGAGATTAGGGTTATAGAGGAGGGTAACACCTTCTCAACTTATAGTATCATATGTAATGATTTTTCTTCACTTGAATTATAAAGTATATTTTTTTTATTGTGTTAATTGATCATTTTTTTACTGTGTTAATTGAATGTGAGAAAAAAACTTAGAAGAATGTCATTTGTTTGTCCAGACTCTAGAAATATGAACCACACCAAGATGCAAAAGGACTCAAGTTTCTACTTTGAGTAAGAGGAGGAAAATCAACTTCTAGGATGCATTTGATAGTGGCAAGGGTGGAAGTGGTCAATGAGTGACCAATGAGTGCCATTTTGTAAAAAATGTAAAATGGGGACCATGCTCATTAGAGATAATGTTTGATCCATGCATATGTTTTGGTCCATTCTAGACATGATCCAAGTTTTAGTGCACCATAATAATGTTGTGAGTAAACCTCAATGCTCGTCGCATTGTCCTTATGCACTGTTAGAAACCCTCACTTGAAACCCTTTAGATTATACACTTCATTTATTAATCCAAATCTTGCTAATATATTAGTTAATCAACCCCAACAATAGCCTAAATGTGTTAATTTATTGCAACTAGCTTGGGTCTTTTCCTTACCATGACCCAAGTTGTGTTGGGCATTCAGTCGATTTACATACTTAGGGTTAGTGTGCAATCCTGCTAAAAAAAATCCTACTTTATCAATGCATATTATCCTAATTGTTATACTATTAACTTTATAAAAAAACACAATAACATATTTGTGTATATCCTTCATGTAGATAGTATTAAAATATATGATATACATGCTTAGCATTTATACACCATTTGGAAAATCAATGTGTATATATTCACACTTGAAATTTTGGTTTAGTTGAACTTGATTATCTTCATTAGAGAAGGTTCCTTCAAAATTGTACCCATTTTCTTTCCCTGGACTATTTTGGATTGAAAACATTGATGAGATTCATCTTTATTAAAACTTTGTTAATGAGAGGTCCTTACTTACAATATCTCTTGACTATTAGTGCCCTATGAAAATGACATTTTTTAAGCATATAATATAAATACCATTGGATTAATTGAGAGGAAGTCTAATCGATTTCAATTATCGATTAACCACAATGAAGAAGGCATTGAAGCTTTACAAACATTTAAGATAGTGATTGAGTCTTCGAGGTTAGCACCAATCATTCTCATGGAAGGGAAGGGACAACTTACCAAAAATACCAGTGACCAAATTTTGTTTTTAGGAACAACTTTTCTAGAGATTAGGTCAAGGAGAAGAAAAAACAGAGGCAGTCACAAGTGGTTTTAAGCCAATTGGAGCCGCAACAATAGGATCACATCGTACGGAGTTTTGTACAGTGTTTGAGTGCATGTACACAAGTCTTAGTGGAGATAGACGTGTATACATGGGTTTTCTCAAGGAATGACACATACATCTCATGCGGCATGAAAGTACAAGGTCGTACAACAACACAAGAGATTTCTAGGGTTTACATGTATTGTTTATAGTTTTATGTATTTTTTTGTGGGTCATTATCCTAGGTACAGGAGCCTTTGTAAGCTTTGAATTTATTTGAATGATAAGCTTAGTTGATGGGGAAAATATCTTTGTTTATTTTGGTTGAGATTTTGGTTTCCAATATTGCTTCCACTATCTCTATTTGAGTTGAATATTCCAGTAGTGTATGTTTTTTTGTGAGATGATAATTTGATTTACATCAAGGAAATCACTAGATAACTAGATACCTAGATTTCAAAGTAAGGATTTCAACAAAACATTCTCATGCACTCATTTTTTGTAGAAGGGATCTTAGAAATACATGATGCACATGTCTAAGAAGATAATTGTTGTGTTTCTATAGTTTTTTTTTTGTGTTTCCACCCTACCCTAGTTCTTGGGATACCATTCCCCCCCAATAGGGTACTTCCAACCATAGTACAACCCATGGAGGCTTATCATCTCCCACCTCCACTTCCTTTTTCATCCCATCCATTCACAATGGTTGTTGGACACATCGACCACACTGAGGGGGGTTGAATCAGTGTAGGTATCTTTTTCACTTCTTTACAAAACACCTTAGTTAACAATCACCATTTACTCATTATTCATTACTTTCATTTATTATAGTTGTTTGTATGTAAGCATAAAACATCATCAATAAGCCATCACCATAAAGCACACAAGGAACACAAGATATATGTATAAATTTATTTTGAATTACAAACTACAATCCTTGGGTTTTATCAACACATCAACGAAATAGAGAAACAACTCCACAAGAGAACCAACTCTCAATGCAAGACTCAGCTTATATATCTCAACACCAACTGAGATGTGAGAAATCCAATCCTCAAGTACAAGACCCTTCTTATGGACATAACCAAATATGTCAACAGGTACACAACCTGTCAATACTGCAGCATGTGTATGTATGTGACCTGCCTATACTACAACACGCGTATGTACACACTCTTCCTTCTGTCAGCCTGCGTATACCTCAAGAAACTAGGTTTTTGAAACTTCAACCTTCTTACTCTTAAGACCCATCATGCCTCTGTCACATGCACTTGTGACCTGTCACTGCAATATTCCTGTCACTACCCAATCTGTACCATAACCAATCACAAACATATATATACCATCCAACAACCTATGCATGCTCCTCATGCATACACAATCATAGATCATAGATATCTCTCAATCAGGATTGAACTGAGCTACTCAACCAACCAACTACCATATCTAGAAATCGATACAACCATATAAAGAATGCCTCAAGCATTCACCACACTATGAGCAAGTCTAAAAATCAAGACAATATTTACCCATACCATAACCTCTGTAGTAGATCTGAACCTGTAGAATGTTGATCTGGAACTTGCTTCAAACTTTAGGAATATGGCACCAGATCTTACTCAAGTTTTCATTTCCTTCCCAACTGTACGCTCCCTGATATCCTTTATCCTTCATACGTATGCACCCTGGCCCACTATAGCTCGCATACTACTTTAGAAAACTAGGGTTTTATGAACCCCAAGAACTTTCACCGTCAAAACCTTAGACTTATGGAACTTCTGATGCATCCATGAGTACCCGCAATGAATCTTTCACTGGAATAGATATTCAATATACTCAAGAGATTCACACATAAGAGACCCTTACTCTCTTATTTATAATTCACCAAGTAGCTTCCTCATATAACCAACTCTAACCAACTTCCTTCTTTTGGGGCTAACCCACTTCTGACCACTTGTCCACTTATAACTACTTTCTCCACAAATAGTAACTTCTCCACTTCTAGTTGCAACTAGTTTATTTTTAATTGTTTTCTTGTTGCAACCAATTAACCCATGACTAACCACCTTGATTGGTAAACTTCTTCTAGGAGCTTCTAGAATAATTTGACTTCTTTGACCTTCTAGGGGCTTCTAGTCAACACATGAGGGTTCTCCAACTTCATATGGCCATAACTCTCTAACCGTGAGGAGTTATGTGATGTTCCACATATCACTGGAAATGGCATGAAAAACACTATCCATCTAGAATAGTCAGACTTACAAATTCACTGATATTCATTACATTATTCCACAATCAACCTTGGGTTCCTTAACCACACATCTAGGATGACTCAACTACTTAACCATTTGGACTTCACAAAAAATCTTTCCGCAAGGGATTTCACCATAAGGGGACCAATTTGGAGTTCATACATTTGGTACTTCTTTATTAATCATGACAAGACAACAATGACCAACATTTACATCATCCCAACTATACATCACAATGACCAACCTTTACATTATCCCATCTATACATCAACTCATCTCGAACATCAACCCATAACAACACATCACTATGACACCTCATGACATTATCCCTCGGAAATAAATTACATCTATGACCACATGATACAAAAATAAATACATCAATGATACAATCATAATACTTGACATCAACTCTTTGACATCAATGACAACATAATGCAACAATCTCCCCCTTTGGAATTGATGGAAACACCAACATTGATGTCAACACCAATCATTGATGGAAACACTTGGACATGGAAATGCTCCACATCAATATTCATCTCTCCACAACAATGTGGCTATCTCTCCCCCTTTGACATCAATGGAAAATGGTAGTTGTCTCCTTGGGGTTGCTCCTGTTGCCTGAAATCTTCTTTGGGATGCTCCCCCTGTCTGGATGCCTTTGATCTTCCTATGAATAATATCTCCCCCTTTGGACAAGGGATATCACTCTGATGCAATGATAATGGCATGGCTTCCAATCATCTCTCCTCCTAGAATCATGCTGCTGCAACCAATCATGGGAAGAAGAATAACTCCCCCTGTGGGTATGTCTCCCCCTATCTTCTCTGCAAGATGAACAATATGCTACCACTGCAATATGCTTCTACTGCAAATGCTACTTCTCAACTAGAACATAGATCAACTACTCAAGAATGATCTATTCTTCCTATAACGATCCTTGTACCTGTCCCTACATCAGACTCATGCCATACCATACATCATGATGCAAAAGATATGTCAAAAATGAATAGAGAATCATGAAAAAAACATCAACCATGTACATCGTGTGCCATACTATGTGCCAACCATGCACAACATCCATGTACATCAACCATGTACATCAATACCATACAATATACCATAAGATATCATCAATGGAGTGTATCAACCTTATGCCAAGAACATGTGCCAACTATGTACCAACCATATGATTCTATCAACATGCCAACCATGTGCCTCAAATAAGTGTCATATCACTCATGATATGACTCTACCATGAACCAGTTGCCACAAACCATGTGTCAAGAAATTTAGCTCAACCATCAAGCATGAATCAATGTATCAACCAATCATCCTATACATCATGTACCAAAAAGGATATGTTGAACAAGTAATACCAATGGTGTACTTTAACCACGTACTATCACCTACAATCATCTACCATCTATAAGTGCATCAACCATGCACCAAACATGTATTACTACTTGTACCTAGAAAGTGCATCAACCATATACCAACTTCAATAAGATGAATCATAATCAAAATGTGTTCCCATACATGTATGCAATATCAACCATAAACCATGTTTCAATCATACTAGTAGAAAGTGCCTCAACTAATGTACCAATCATGTATCAGGATATGACTCATCGATGATGTACAACATAATCACCTTATCAACTCATCAACTACATGTCCCAATATGTAGCTCAACCACATTCCAAATGCATGCACCAAGACATCCAACAAATATACCTCTAACAACACATCATAAGATATATCAATGGATCTCACATATGTACCATCCATGTACCATGACATATCTACCTAAAAAACCATTCATTACAACAAGTACTAAGAATCCAATAATATCTCTAGACATGTACCAAAAGTGTGCCTCAATAGATCAATGATATCTCTAGCTAGCATCACATCATCATGATATATCTCATAACCAAAGTTCCATAACTTCACTGACATAACCAACATTGTTCCTCAACAAAAAAAATTGCCTCAATCCACACTCTAGGGTTAGTACCATGCATCCAATATAGGAATCAGGAATATGCTTCAAAACTCAACCACATGTCATCACCATACATACATCAAACATACATGCAATCATATAATCATGGAAACCTATAACAAACCACGTCAGACCCTGCAAAACAAAGTTATACTATCAAACCATGTTGCAACTCATCTGCATAGCCTTATTTTCCAAGGCTTTTACCATAGGTACGTGGCTTGTTCCATAGATAGCTCAGGTATGTACGTGACCTTTCTATAGGTCACCTCGTGTATGCACATGACTTCTTCCACATGAGCCCACGTATGCTTCAGAAAATTTCAAGCTTGATCTTGCCTCATGACTACCATTATGTTTTGGTTGTTTAGTCTTCTTCATCCACTTCTGAAGGTGTCCCAGCTTCTCAGAACTTGAGCTCCTCGCTTCCATCTTTTCAACATTGTCCTCCTTCCTAGCTTCATGTGTTCTTCTTGTCATGCTATATGAAGCACTCTTCATGGACTGTCTTCTTGTGTTCCAACAATCCTAGAATTTATGGCCAAATCCACTGCAACTATAGCATCTCATGGTGTGACAATGAGCAACAATATGTCCCACTTGATTACATCTCCAACACCTTAGCGTGTTATGAAACCTCCCAACATCTTTCCTTGCATAATATCTGCAATCCAAATCTTTGTGACCATATTCATTACATGAGAAGTAGTGACCATGAAAAACATTTTCATACCTTTGCTTTGGTGTCCACCTTAAAGGTGTGTCTCTTCTGAATTTGATTTGAAGTGTAAAGATGGCTTCTTGATGTCTTCCTTGCTTTGTTCTTTTGAAAGTTTCCTTGCTTTTTGTAGATGGTTGACTTGCAACATTGCTTCCACCTTTTGAGAATGAAGGACTTACCTCATGCTTCTTAGAAGTGTTGGCTTCAAGGTGTGTAGCTTCCTTTTTGTATCCAAGACTTGATTTATCATTTGGTGATATTTGGCTATCCAAGATTTCATTCAATATTGTTGAGTTGTTCATGAACTTGATATGAGTATTTGACTTCTCTACTTTCTTTTTGAGATCAACAACTTCAACTTCAACCTTATGGCATGACTCTTCCTTTTCATTTACTTGATTATTTAATAGTTCATCTGCCATTTTGGCTTCTTCAAGTTGAGTCCTTAAATTTATATTGATTTTAATATCTTCAAGGCTTTTTCTAAGCTCATCATCTACCTTCTTATTTTCTTCTACTTGACTAGTTATATCATTCTTTAGTTTCTTGATCTCTTCTTCTTGCTTCATGAGTATTTTCTTTATTGCCATGATATGCCTTGGGTATTTTTCTAGGACCTCCTTAGTGTATTTTTCAAGATACTCAAAGGAAAGTGAACTATATCCTATTTCCATGCTAACTTCTTCTAAATTAGTTATAATTTTATCTTTAAGATCTAACAATTATTCCTCTTCATTATTTGCAAATTCTATACAAACTTCATCTATATCTTCTTCTTCTTTTGTAAGAGAACATTCAACTTCACTAGGAGTATTGTAATCAGAAGA
Organism: Picea engelmannii; assembly: GCA_009831015.1. Lineage (NCBI taxonomy): Eukaryota > Viridiplantae > Streptophyta > Pinopsida > Pinales > Pinaceae > Picea > Picea engelmannii. The sequence goes on along the minus strand of ML779872.1, from coordinate 1,003,383 downwards.
TTTTGGAGAGTCTTTACCTTCATTTTCCTTGATGGGATTGTCTTCTTTATCTTGGTATACCTTCTCTAGATTCAGCCAAAAATCCTTGGCATAAGTACATTGTCCTATGCTTTCTTTGACAGAACTTGAGAGTCCATTGAAAATGGTCTTGAGAGCTAATACATTGTTCTTATTTTATTCCTTTTGTGGTGCAAAATTTGATTTATTCTTCAAGGAAATTGATCCACAAATAGTTGCATTCCAAACACCTACTCCTTTTTCCTTCAAAAACACTTTCATTTCTATTCTCCAAGCTAAGTAATTTGTCTCATCAAAGAGGGGATCTTCATCTGCATGTTCATCCATTTGTGTGTCCATGGATCTCCTTCAAGCTTGTAAGGCTTATGATGAAGGCCTTCTCTGATACCAATTGTTGGACACACCGACCACACTGAGAATGAGGGGGGAATCAGTGTAGGGATTTTTTTCACTTCTTTACAAAACACCTTAGTTAGCAATCACCATTTACTCATTATTCATTCCTTTCATTTATGACTAGTTGTTTGTATGTAAGAAACAAAGATCATCAATAAGACATCACCATAAAGCACACAAGGAACACAATATATATCTATAAATTTATTTTTTATTACGAACTATAATCCTTGGGGTTTATCAACATCAACTAAATAGAGAAACAACTCCATAGGAGCACCAACTCTCAATGCAAGACTCAACTTGTATATCTCAGCATCAATTGAGATGTGAGAAATCCAATCCTCAAGTACAAGACCTTACTTGTGAACAAAACCAAATCTCTCAATAGCTACGTGACCTGTCAATACTAGAACACGCGTATGTACACAACCTACCTATATTGCAGCACGCAGATGTACACACTTCCTTCTGTCAGCCTACATACACCTTTAGAAACTAGGGTTTCTGAAACTTCAACCTTTTGGCCCTTCAGACCCTTTCTGCCTCTGTCACATACACTTGAGACTTGTCACTTCCCAGTCTCTACTGTAACCAATCAAATATATATATATACCATCCAACAACCTATGCATGTTCCTCATGCATAAACAATCACAGATCATGGATATCTCTCAATCAAAACAAAATTGAACTACTCAACCAAACAACTACCATATCCAGACATTGATACAACCATATAAAGAATGCCTCAAGCATTCACCATACTATGAGAAAGAATAAAAATCAAGACAATATTTACCCACCATAACCACTATAGTAGATATAAACCTAGAGAATGATGATCTCGAACTTGCTTCAGACTTCAGGAATCTGGCACCAGCTCTCACTCAAGTTTTAATGTCCTTCCCAACTATATGCACCTTGATATCCTACAACCCATGTACGTACGCACCATGGCCCACTGTAGCCTGCGTATTACTTCAGAAAACTGGGGTTTTTTGAACCCCCAAAACTTTCACTGTCAAAACATTATACTTACAGAACTTCTAATGCATCCATGAGTACCCATAATGAATCTTTCACTAGAATAGATATTCAATATACTCAAAATATTCACACATAAGAGACCCTTGCTCTCTTATTTATACTTCACCAAGTAGCTTCCTCATCTAACCAACTCTAACCAACTTCCTTCTTTTGGGACTAACCCACTTTTGAACACTTGTCCACTTATAACTACTTTCTCCACATATAGTAACTTCTCTACTTCTAGTTGCAACTAATTTATTTTTAATTTTTTTCCTATTGCAACCACTTAACCCATGCCTAACCACCTTGATTGGTCAACTTATTCTAGGATAATCTAGAATAATTTGACTTCTTTGACCTTCTATGGGCTTCTAGTCAACACATGAGGGTTCTCCAACTTCATATGGCCATAACTCTCTAACCATGAGGCGTTATGTGACGTTCCACATATCAATGGAAATGGAATGACGAACACTATCCATGTAGAATAGTATCACTTACAAATTCATTGATATTCATTACATTATTCCACAATCGACCTTGGCTTACTTAACCACACATATAGGATGACTCAACTACTTAACCATTTGGACTTCACAAAGCATCTTCTCATGAGGGCTTTCACCATAAGGGGACCACTTTGGAGTTCATCCATTTGGTACTTCTTTATTATTCATGACACGACAACAATGGCCAACCTTTACATCATCCCATATATACATCACAATGACCAACCTTTACATTATCCCATCTATACATCAAATCATCTGGAACATCAACCCATGACAACACATCACTATGACACCTCATGACATTATCCCTCAGACATCAATTACATCTATGACCACATGATCCAACAATAAATACATCAATGATACAATGACAATACTTGACATCAACTCTTTGACATCAATCCTTTGACATCAATGACAACATAATGCAACAATGGTAACGCCCGTATGCCACCCACCAGTCTGTATTGTTGTAGCCCCCACTATTGCATCCTCTATGGATACACTAGTTCACTCTTATTCATCCCCCCTTCCATCATCCAATGTGGCTATCATAGTTGATGCTACAACATATGTTTCCTCGGAGCAACTTTCATAGTCAAGTGCTCCACTTGCTATCCAATCTCCATCATCATTTGAGTTACTCATGGTGATATCAATTGTTGATCAATTTTTTATGCAACATGAATGGAATTTATTTTAGGCATTTTTTTATTAAATTTCATTCTTTGATTCTTGTAATTGTTGCAGGGAATTATAACAAAGAGGTTAGGTTTGTGGAGGAGGGTAACACCCTCACGACTTATAGTATCATATGTAGTGATTTTTCTTCACTTAAATTATAAGGTATCATTTTTTTATTGTGTTAATTCAATGTGGAAAAAAACTTATAAGAATGTTGTTTCTTTGTCTAGTCTCTAGAAATATGAACCAAACCAATATGAAAAAAGACTCGAGTTTCTACTTCGATTAAGATGAGGAAGATCAACTTCTAGGATGCATTTGATAGTGGAAAGGGTGGTAGTGGTCAATGAATGACCAATGAGTGTCATTCTATATCTAGGGCACTAGATGGCATTCTTCCATGTTTGGGCATGAGGTGCCATTTTGTAAAAAATGTACAATTGAGTCGATTCTAAATATGTATATATATTCCTTGGCACATGTTCTATGAATTTAAGTGTTTTTTTATTTAATGTTGATGATGATGACGTTGATGACGATGCATGAATCGACAAAACATTTACATCAAATACATTGGGTACACCAAGGGAGTAAAAGAAATAGGACAACCAACATGCTTATAGGCTTAATGTGAATACTTTACAAAAATATAACACAAAATCATGGGTATTTACAAGATTAAAAGAACTTCCAAACTTGAATATTTTAATTGAGAGGATACATACATGAAGGAATAACACACAAAAAAATTGAAGGAAAAACACACAATAAAATTGAAATCCACTAAAGCATTAATTCCAATAGTTGTTGATTGATTATCTAAGTTGAAAGCCCACATTTATTATAAGAAAAATAACTCAATTTAATCCATAATGAAATTTTTCATTGCACATGTCTAATTCAATTTTGGGATAACCACATGCATTATCTGCAACAGGGATCCCAAACTTATTACCAACTTCTCAATATCCCTCTACAACATGATGGACACAAGGCCTGACATGTCTACAACCTTTCATACATAAATAAATGAATGAACAAAGGTTGTGAATTGGGCATTTTCCATAGACTACTATAATTGTCGAACCCATCCCATTATATGATAGACCTTAATGAAATATACATAGAGCCATTGTAATCATTGTGTCGAACACAACTTCTTAGTTGGGTACAATGTAAAGATTCATATACAAAAAATGAGAGATTCAAGGTTCCACATTGTAATATTTTACCTCTACGATATGATGCATACCCATCACCTACCATTGTGGTAACAATCCCTCAAGATTGATATACCACCATACCTTAGGATGCATATAGTGTCGGATTTTGATTTGCTTTGGCCTTATTGTCCTCCAATTATTAAGTAATCACAGTGAAAATTGAGCCCCCAGTTTCCATTGACCAAGATTTCAGCATGCCCACATCATCTAATTAGATCACTGACAAGATCATGTGACACACTTGAACACCAAATCTACTAAATTGCTCAAAATTGTCAAAAGTCATTTCTTGCCAAAGTCTATGTACTTTCACAATTAAGCAAGTGTTGATTAATTGGGTTGGTTGTCATTGATGTCAACCCTTACTGAATTCCGGTAGCACAAAGGTTTGGGTAATGGACCCAGGTTTGTTTGATGGATAATAGTATGCGTTTTGATATATTTGCAGGTAAGACTATTCTAGATGGATAGTACATTTCATGCCATTTTTGGTGGTATGTAGAACGTCACATAACTCCTCACGGTAAGAGAGTTATGTGATGAATCCCCCCTTCCTTTCGGGGTTCTACGGCCTCCCAGTCACTGGATCGTTCCCCCTCCTTGAGATGGAATAACTCTTTGGTCCCTGTTGGAACCTCTATTAAAAAAATCCATAGGTCATGTTATTGAAACCCACCACGTGCGAATCAAGCACTAAGCATGAGCTTCACCCCCACGTGATCACCGACTGTGACCACAGGCCTTACCCAAAAGGCACTTGTCGCATTTCACGACCTCAAGACTTCGACGTATGAGCCACTCCTGACTCTCAAACTCTCGAACTCCGAAAAGGTCTTAACGAGTCCTCAACTCCCCTCATATTCTTTCTCCGTGTGACCACCACCTGTGACTGTCGGCTAAGCCCAAAGGTGCATTGCATTTTGTGTATCAACGATTTGAAGAAATCGACCCCTTATTCTTCAAACTCCCATGTACTGATCTTGAAACAGGGGCTTAACTCATATTAGCTCCTCCCTTTAGTTCTTCCATATATCCTCTGGCTATGTCCTGGGACCAACCCTTCCGAGATCGTCGGAACTTCGCGTTTCGTGAGGTTCAAGATCAACCCCAATGCTTACCCTTCGAATACTTGATCCCTGAATTTCCGATATTTCCTTCGTCCAGATTAACAGTCACAGTTCTCTCGCATGATCTGACGGTTCAGGTCATGTTGCAAGTCTGGACCTCGTGAGTCCTCCACTCTGCTCCTTTGAATTTCTTCAGTAATCAGTCAGTGAAATGTTGAACTCTCACCATGCGTCCCTCCAAAATGGATGGTTCTGATGACCTCGGGACAACCAATGGCTGTGAACCTTTCGGCACGATCAACAACTGTGATCTCTTCGAAACGATC
>ML779872.1:972053-998063 GCA_009831015.1 Picea engelmannii | reverse complement strand
AGTAATCAGTCAGTGAAATGTTGAACTCTCACCATGCGTCCCTCCAAAATGGATGGTTCTGATGACCTCGGGACAACCAATGGCTGTGAACCTTTCGGCACGATCAACAACTGTGATCTCTTCGAAACGATCAACGACTGTGATTTTCTCGTGAGTTTTTCCCTTCGCAAATTCCTCCTACTCGTTCTTCGATTGCTTCCCTCTGCAAGTCAGTGAAATTTTGATCGGCTACCACACGTCCTCTGACAATGGATGGTTCTAATGATTTTGGAACTTTCCCCGTGTGACTTCCTCTGGATCCAACAGTTGTTGGTTCACATGCCAGATCTAACGGTTCAGATCTGTTTTTCTCCTGCTCCTACTTCTCGTTGCCCGGAGACAGATTCAACGGTCCAGATATTCCTTGCGACTGATCTACGGTCACTGTATCTTCTCTCCTGAACTTCCGCCTTCTCCCAGACTTAGAAGATTTCCTGTATTGTCTTCCCATGCTTCAAAATATCAGGTTCTGTGACCCAACTTTCATCTTCCATTGAATGATATTTCCACTTCACTAAGTACTCAGGATATGTTTTCCTTCTGGTTTTGTTTCCATCTCTTTGTTCGATGATTTTCTCCATTTGAGGTTTTTATGTTGTGGGAAATTTCTCTTCCCACTGAATTTCTTTCTAATCATATGATTCTCCTGCTTCATCTCTCCTGTAAGGATACAGGTTTGAAACATTGAATATCAATGATATCCCAACATTGTCTCGCAACTCAATCTCATAAGCATTGGCTGCGAATTTTATGAGAATCTTGCATGGTCCTATCTTCTTCATATTTAATTTGTTATACGATCCCCTTGGGAATCTCTCTTTTCTCAAATGAGCTAAAACTTCATCTCCAACTTCGAAATGAACTTCTCTTCTCCTTTGATAAACTATGCTCTTCTATTTTTTACTGTTGTCTTGTAGCTTCTTTCTGACTCTGTCATGGAGTTTATGCATTCTTGTTGCAAAATCCTCTGCTCCATTACTTCTGAACTCATCTTGATTCAAATCTCTCAACTCTATAATCCCTCTTGGACATATACCATACACAATTTCAAATGGACTTTTTCTTGTACTCCTATTCACTGAATTGTTGAATGCAAATTTTGCATGTGCTAAAATCTGATCCCATCGTCGACCTTTCTCAGTGACAAATTCTCAATAAGTTTCCTAGACTTTTGTTTACTACTTCAGTCTGTCCATATGTCTGAGGGTGATATGATGAACTAAAGGATAAGTTCATCCCTAGCCTCTTCCATAGAGTCCTCCAAAAGTGTCCTACAAATTTGGTGTCTCTGTCCGAAACTATGCTCCTTGGAAATCCATGTAGTCTTACTACTTCTCTGAAAAATAAATTAGCAATGTGTGTGGCATCGCTTGTCTTCTGGCATGGTATGAAATGTGTCATTTTCGAGAATCTGTCTACCACGAAAAATATGGAATCTCTCCCCTTTTGAGTTCTAGGCAATCCCAAAACAAAATCCATACTGATTGCATCCCACGACCTCTCTGGAATGGGTAATGGATGATATAAACCAATGTTCTGTTGTCCTCCTTTTGCATATTGACAAAATCTGCATTTGTTCATGAACTTCTTCACTTCTTCTCTCATACTCGTCCAATAATATGTATTGCTCAACTGTGCCAATGTCTTATCATGACCAAAGTGTCCAGCTAAACCTCCACTGTGTTTCTATTTCAGTAGGTTGTCTCTCATTGAGCATTTTGGAATGCATAATTGGCTTCCCTTGAAAAATAATCCATCCTGAATCAAATATTCAGTCTATGGGCTTCTGTCTCCCAATAAAGGATTCTTGCATGCCTCATAAGCTTCTTTGAAATCTGCATCTTCTCTATACATCTCCTTGAAGTGTTCGAACACCAAGGTATCTAACTAGAATTCTTGTACAATCAAATTCCTTCTGCTCAAAACATCTGCGACTTTGTTAGTAGTTCTGGCAATGTTCTTAATAACAAAAGTAGTTCCATAATGTTCTTAGTAGTTCCATAAATTATACCCATTTTGCATGTTTCTGATTCAATTTTTCTTGCCTAGTAATAAATTGCAAAGCTTGATTATCACTGTACAAAACAAATTCTTTAGGAATTAGATAATGTCTCCATTTTTTCAATGCTTGAATCACTGCATAAAATTCCTTGTCATACATGGAGTACTTTTGCTTGGCTTCATTCAACTTCTCACTGAAATAGGAAACTGGCCTATTATCTTGACTCAAGACTGCTCCAATATCTAGTCCACTTGCATCACATCTCACCTGAAATGTTTTCCCAAAATCTGGTAAGACCATAATTGGTTGCTCTGTGATTTTCTCCTTCAACACCTGGAAAAAAATTTCAGCTTCCTCTGTCCAACTGAAGGATTTGTGTTTTTTCTTCACATTGTCTAACATGGGTGCACATATGCCACTAAAATTTCTGATAAATTTCCTATAAAAACTTGCTAACCCATGAAAACTTCTTACCTCAAATATTTTTCTCAACAATGGCCATTCTCTGATCGCTCTCACTTTTTCTGGGTCCATATTCAATTCATTTGAAGATATTACGAAACCCAAATATATGAGTTCCTTCTTCATAAAAGAACTCTTCTTCAAATTTATCAGCAATTTCTCTTACTGCAACCTTTCCATCACTGATGTCATATGTCTTAAGTGTTCTTCCTTTGTCTTGCTGAATATTAGTATGTCATCTAGATATACTATGACAAATTTGCCTATGAAGTCTTTCAACACTTCATTCATCAATCTCATAAATGTGCTTGGTGCATTTGTCAACCCAAATGACATGACCAACCATTCAAACAATCCATCATTTGTCTTGAATGTTGTTTTCCATTCATCTCCTTCTCTCATTTAGATTTGATGATATCCGCTCTTCAAGTCTATCTTGGAAAAATAGCTTGCTCCACTCAAACAATCCATCAAATCATCCATCCTGGGTAAAGGGAATATGTATCTAATGGTTATCTTATTGATGGCTCATGAATCTGTACACATCCTCCATCCTCCATCCCTTTTTGGACTTAATACAGTCGGTACTATACATGGGCTTAGGCATTCCCTGACTAACCCTTTATCCAACAACTCTTGGAATTGCTTTTTGACCTCTTCATTTTCTGTAAGTGTCAACATATAAGCTGCTTTGTTTGGTAAACTAGCTCCTAGGATAAGATCAATATGATGGTTTATACTCTTGATGGGTGGTAATGAGTGTGGTAGCTCATCCATGACTATATCAGCAAAGTTCTCTAATAGTTCCTAGATTTATATAGGTAAATATTCTACAGATGTATTTGTAAGGATAACTCTAGGCTTCCTCACTACAGAAAACTGCATTTATTTCTCCTTCTTGACTTCATTCAAGAGTTCCTTCCCACTCATGAGAAGTATGATTGAACTAGCTTCTCTCTTTTTCTCTTTGTCTTCTATGGGCAACAACATATGTGTTCTACCATTTTTCTCTAGGGTATAGGTATTCTTTCTTCCATCATGGACAACCTTTCGGTCATACTGCCACGGTCTCCCCAATAAAATATGACAGACATCCATAGGAATTACATCACACAATATTTCATCTTTGTAACCTCCTATTTTAAATTCAACTTGGCATTGTTGACTTACCATGACTTGATGTCCTTTCTGCAACCATGATACCTTGTATGGATTTGGATGTGCAGTTGTCTTCATCTCCAGCTTCTCCACCATCTCTGTGGATACTAGATTGTCAGTGCTCCCACTGTCTATGATCACCTTGCAAACTCTATCTTTCGACTTCCAAGCAGTTCTTAACAGGCTTGTTCGATGAACTAGTTCCTTTGGTTCCTTTTCTGGTTTAAGAAGAATTTTCCTCATCATGAGGTTTCTTCCTCCTTCTGTTTCTTCTGCTTCAACATGTTTCTGTGCTTCAACAATGTGTGCTTCTTCGCCTTCTTCTCTCTTTTTGTCAGGACATTCCCAAGATTTATGTCCTTCCTTTCCACAGGCATAACATTTAACTACACCTCCTCTGGCTCTTCCTCTTCCTCTACCTCTGGAAAAAGAACTTCTTCCTCCATACTGTCCTTCTTTAGAACTTCCACCCTTCTCATGGTGACTATGTTGTTTTTCAGCTTCAGGCTTTGACTTCTGGAAATTTTCTCTATTGGTTCCCTTGCCTCTGCTTGAATTTCCTCCTCTGCTTCATTCGCTTTGCCTCCTGGCCAATTTTTCCTCAGCTTTCAAGGTTGCTTGATAGGCATCCTCGACTTTATTGACATACATCATGTTGATATCCTCTTGTATCTCATATCTCATCCCATTGATATATTTGGTTGTCTTTTCATCTTCATTCTCTTTCTGTCTAGCCCTGATGTTTAGTTTGTAAAATTCTTCAGTGTACTCCTTCACTGATAAACCCCTATGTGTTAGGTTCTGCAATATTCTGTAAAGATTTACTTGGTAATCCTTCAGGATAAATTTGGCCTTCAATTTGGCTACCATCCTATCCCAATTTTTAATTTTTTTCTTACCATTTCTCCTGCGTTCGGCTTGCAGTTCATCCCACCATAACACTGCATGACCTTTTAGTCTTGTCACTACATGCTTCACCATCTTGTATTCTTTGATATCTCTGTAATCGAAGTATTTGTCCATAGCACATACCCAGTCTAACAATTATTTGACTTCCAAATTGTCCTCATACATAGGTACCTCTATCCTTGCTCTGGATCCTATCTTTGAAACAACTTTTATCAAGCGATCCTGTGCAGCATCCTTTGCAACATTTTATTCACCCTTTGCTTCTTCTTCGCTCTCATCTTCACTGACATAACTAGTGTCTGGTTCTCTCCTTTGTGTTGTCTCCATGGTGTCCAATCTCATTCAGAGTCGCCTCATTTCTTCTTCCATTTCTGCATTCACTCTACGCCTTCTTGGTGGCATGATTTCACTGCATCACCTACAAATAGAAATCAAATTTCTTTGATACCACAAATGATACCAACTTTCCTCCTTTCTCCTCTTGTCTGTTGTCTGCAAACAAACTCAAAATCTCACTCTGATACCACCTGATGCAACCCCCCTACCTTTCGGGGTTCTGCAACCTCCTGGTCACTGGATCATTCTCCCTCCTTGAGCTGGAACAACTCTTTGGTCCCTGTTGGAACCTATATTAAACAAATCCATAGGTCCTATTATTGAAACCCACTGCATTTTAATCAAGCACCAAGTGCGAGCTTCACCCCCACGTGATCATCGACTACGACCACATACCTTACCCAAAAGGCGCACGTCGCATTTCACGACCTCAGGACTTCGACGTATGAGCCACTCCTGACTCTCCAACTCCCGAACTCTGAAAAGGGATTAATGAGTCGTTAGCTCCCCTCATATCCTTTCTCCATGTGACCACCACCTATGACCGTTGGCTAAGCCCAAAGATGCATCGCGTTTCGTGTATCGATGATTTGAAGAAATCGACCCCTTGTTCTTCAAACTCCCAAGTCTCAATCTTGCGACAGGGGATTAACTCGTATTAGCTCCTCCCTTTACTTTCACCATATAACCTCCAGCTATGTCCTAGGACTAACCCTTCCGGGCGCATCGAAACTTTGCGTTTCGTGAGGTTGAAGTTCAACCCCAACGCTTACCCTTTGAATACCCAATCCTCGAATCTTCGATATTTCCTTAGGCCAGATTAATGGCATGATTCTCTCGCGTGATATGACGGTTCAGGTCATGTCACAAGTCTGGACCTCGCGAGTCCTCAACTCTTCTCCCTTGACTTTCTTCAGTAAAGAGTTAGCGAAATTTTAAACTCTCGCCACACGTCCCTCCAAAATGGATGGTTCTGATGATGTTGGGACAGCCAATGGTTGTGATCCTTTCAGCATGATCAATGGCTATGATCTCTTCGAAACGATCAACGACTGTGATATTCTCACGAATTTTTCCCTTTGTGAATTCCTCCTACTCCTTCTTTGACTGCTTCCCTCTACGAGTCAGCGAAATGTTGATCAGCTGCCACGTGTCCTCTGATGATGGACGGTTCTGATGATTTCGAAACTTTCCCTGTGCGACTTCCTCTGGATCCAACAATTTTTGGTTCACATGCCAGATCTAGCGGTTCAGATCTGTTTTTCTCTTGCTCCTACTTCTCACTTCCTGGACATGGATTCGACGGTCCAGATCTTCCCTATGACTGATCTACGGTCACTGTATATTCTCTCCTGAACTTTTGCCTTCTCCCAGACTTAGAAGATTTCTCGGGGTTTAGAGACTCGATCTTCACCTCTCTTGCGATTCCAACTCCTGGATCTCGCTAACACTTGTAGAAAGTGATATCTCTTCTGAGCTTTGTCTCTTGAAGTATTTTTCGATCTCCCACACACACCTTGCGTTCTGGGGATTTCGAAAAACTTTGTTCGAAGGATTTTCTTGAAAATAAAATTCTTCTCTCCCACCTGGCGTTCTTCTGCGCTAATTCTCGAATCTTGTTGGCTCCTTGACGTTGTGCGCACCTTGCACCTGGTCTGATTTTCTCTAATTCTCTATAATCTTCTCTCTGAGTCAATCCTAAACTCAGTCGACACACACCTTGTGTTCAAGATGCACACCTTGCATACAAGTATCAAAAGAGAAATGATGGAAACTCAACCAGCTTCGTCACGAACTCATGCATTAAACCTCTCGATCACTCACACATGAAATGAACTGTAACAATCATACATACAGAATAACATTCATGCAATCACATTTGAGATGAACACAATCCAAGGATTTTGGGACAATTTCCATCTATTCTATTCATTCATAAAATGAAAATTACTTAGTGTTCCTCTACTCTACTCTGCTCTACTGATCTCTCTTACAATACTCTTCCATACCGATCTATTACAATGTAAAAATCAACTATCTAAGGACTGGCTCCATGAGCTCTCTCGTCCTATTTTGAAATCTATCATTTCAAACTTCAAAACTAACACCTACTCCGTCCTATTACAATAACTGCTAATTACTACCAGATAGAGTCGACACTCCATATCTGCAGTTTCTTACAGTCCTTCAAGACTTTACAAACAAGTTACATTTAAAAAAATGTTGTTACAAAAATATCTCAACAACCCATTAAATTCTGAGTTAAATGTACGATTTGAAATTCTGTCATTGTTGAGATGTCCTCTGTTTCCCTCCACGTGTGTGTTGTTGACCTTGAAGGCAATGCTCCTACGTCATTATGGCCATGTGAAATTGGAGAACCCTCATGAGTCATCTAGAAGCTAAAAGGTCAAAGTATTCAAAGTGTTTGCAAAGAAGAAATTATTTAAATAATAAAGTGAAGTGATGAGTGTACTATAAGTCAAAGAGGATGCAAAAGAAATTATTTAAATAATAAAGTTAATGGAGAACTCCCTAAAATAAGAAAAGTGGTTTGAGATATTTTAGAAGGTAAATAATAAAGTGAAGTGATGAGTGTAGTATAAGTCAAAGAGGATACAAAAGAAATTATTTAAATAATAAATTTAATGGATAAATTACTAAGTGGACAAGTGGTTAGAAGTTGGTTAACCCTAAAATAAGGAAAGTGGGTTAAGATGGTTAAAAGGTAACCCCTTGAGGAAGCTACATGAAATTATAAATAAGAGGCAATGCTCTCTCATTTTAATCACACTTGAATATCTATTTTGTGAAAGGTTATTTGGGCAAATATTATTGATAGAGAAAAATTGCAGGAGAAAAAGTGCGGCAGGAAAAGTGCAGTAGAAAAAGTGCGGCAGGAAAATTGCAGTAGAAAAAGTGCGACAGAAAAATCATGGCAGAAAAAGTGTCACAGAAAAATCACTACAGAAAAATTGCAACATAAAAATCACGACAGAAAAAGTTCAGTAGAAAAATCGCGGCAGAAAAGCGAGGCATAAAAATCGTGGCAAAAAAAGTGCGGCAGAAAAATCACGGTAGCAACATGGTTGGGCTATATTTATGAGAGATATGGCACATCTTGTTTGAGGAATGTTTTGTGAGCTAGGGTTTATCTCTTGTGATGGTATTGGATGTTCAGTATTGCTGCATATATCATATTTGTTGAGGGATACAATTGGTATTTTGTTGTTGGTATTTGGCATATGGGTATTGGACTTTTGGTTGTGATGTGTTGTTGAAGTTGTTGGTTTAGCTTGAGGCTACATAATAGTGAGGTTGTGGCACATGATTTGATGTAAGGGTTTATGGTATTTGGTTTATGGATAGAGTGATGAATTGTTAGATAACTTTTGATGGTTATATTGGTGTATGTCTTTGGTATATGGTTGAGGTACATATTGGGTACATGGTTGAGACAAGTAGTTGATGAGTTGGAACATACATGAGGTGTATAGTTGATGAGTTGGCACATACATGAGGTGTATAGTTGATTATGTTGGTACATCTTGATGAGTCAAGGTTGATGCATGGTTGATGCATGGTACATGTTGGTTCAGGTTATTGGTACATCTTGTTTGGTGCAGGTTGATTTGTACAGGTTGTTACAAATTATTGGTATAGGTTGACAGTGACAGCTTGATAGTGACAATGGTTGATTTAGTGACAGTAATAGGTTGTCTACATTTGGCATTTATATTACAGGGCGGTTGGACAGGGCAAGGACAAATGGTTGTATCCACCTTCCAGTTGTATCTGAAGAACTTAGGGGGTTTTAGCCTCCTTCTGGTTGTAGCCAGAGAATTGGGGAGTTGGAGCTTCCCTCAAGTTGTAGCCTGGGAAACTAGGGGGTTAGAGCCTCCTTTGAGTTGCAGCTGGAAAACAAAGGAAGTTGGTACTTCCAATGAATGTAATTCTTCAAGACATATAAAAAAAAACATTTTGTGGTTTTCTCCCACTTTGGATTTCCACGTAATAACACTGGTGTACTTTGTATGTGTGTCATTGCTCATTTGTTCATTTTTTATTTACTCTGTAACCATTGGATGATAATGCTACATTGATATAACACTTGCATTTTTGGTGAAAAAAGTTTAAATTTCTCTATTACTAATTCACCCCCCCTCTCAGTAATCCAACAATTGGTATCAGAGCAGGTTCCTTCAGAAATCAGTTTAACCATTGAAAGGTAGATCGTGGAGAGAAACAACATGTATAAAAATGGAATACCATAGTTTGATGGACATAAGTATGCATTTTGGAGCATAAGGATGAAAACATATATATAGGCACAGGGATTTGAAATTTGGCAATCAATTGTAGATGGATACACAACACCAGCAGTTTCGCCGACAAATGACAAAGCAATAAACCTCAGTCAGAATAACTCCAAAGCCATTAAAGAACTTTTGAATGGTCTTGGAGAATCGGTATTCACCAAAGTTGCACATTGTAAATCCGCTAAAGAGATTTGGGACAAACTTCAAAATATTTATGAAGGAGATTCAAAAGTCAAAGCAGCAAAGCTTCAAACTTACAGAGGTTAGTTCAAATAACTAAAGATGAAGGAAGATGCGAATATTGCATCTTACTTTTTACAAGTCTATGAAATAGAAAATGCAATCATGGGATTGGAAGAAGAAGTCAAAGAATATTTAATTGTTCAAAAAATACTAAGATCTCTTCCTATGAGATTTAACCCTAAGATATCAGCACTAGAAGAAAGAGCATATATGAACTCAATAAGCATGGACGAATTACATGGAATCTTCATAGCATATGAAATGCGAACTGAACAAGAAAATCCAGATATAAAAGAAGCAACCTTCAAATCATCCAAAAAGTCAAAGTAAAAGGGAAAGCAAAAAGAAAAAGAACATATCAGCAGCAGTGACATCTCGGAAGATGATGAAGATGTGGCCAACTTTGTCAAAAGATTGAACAAGGGAACCAACGACAAGTATAGAGGTAAGCTTCCTTTGATTTGTTTTAATTGTGATGGTATTGGTCATTTTGCTAACAAATTTCCTCATAAGAAAAAGAGAAATGATGAAGGTTACTCAAATAGCAAACAAACATATAAAGGCAAAAGAACCACAAAGAAAGCTTTCAAGAAAAGGTTATGCACCAAAGAAGACATCTCATCATCCGATGAAGATGAAGCCAGTGACAGTGAGACAAAAAGAGTTCTATTCATCGTAGTAGAAGACTCTGAAGAAGAATATGAAGAGGCTGAAGAAGAATATGAAGAAGTTGAAGAAGAATATGAAGAGGCAAAAGTTGACTACCGAGAAGAATTGATGTGTGTCATAGAAGTTATCAGAAGAGAAAAGAAGAAACTACAAGCAAAACTAGACAAGAAAGAAGACACTCAAGAACTAGAACAAATGATCACAAATTTGAAGGTTAAAATAGAAGAAGATAAAATAATTGAAGAAGCACTCAAAGAACAGCTAGAAGAAAAAGATGGGATCATTGGAAATTTGGAAGCATAGATTGTCACATTAAGAAAGGATATTCAAAAGAAAAATATGCAGAACAACTCAAAAGTTTTGGATGACATTATCAACAGTCAAAAACTTCATCATGACAAATCCGGACTTGGATACAATCAGACAGAAAATGGATCAAGCTCCAAAACAACAGAGAAAGAAACATATCCAAAAATCTATGCAGAAACAATCAAAGGGGATAAGAAGATCTACAAAGAAGATTACAGGGACACTCCTCCACCGAGAAGATTCATATTTTAGAATAAAAAACTGACAGATATGCCTCAGGAGGAAGAAGAATTCATAAGAGTACCTCCTTTCAGAAGATATTCAAATCCCAGGTATCAAACTATCTTTTTTGGTTTATGTTATGCATGTAATTTTGGACATAAAGCTATGAATTGTAGAGCTAACAAGAGGAACATAAACAACTTTAAAAGTCATACACAAAAGGGTTATCCAATAAGGCCTAGTGAAACATAGAGAAGAAGTTACAACAAGTTTGAATCTTTGAGCACTGAAATGGAATGTTACAAATCTAACAACTTTGGACACATGGTCAAAGATTGCAGAATGGCAGTCCCTCCTAGAGAACCGCAACAGAATAATAACAGTCACAGACAGGAACCTTAGAAAAGGACATGGATAAGAAAACAAAATCAATATAGCAATGAAGAATGCACACTCGCTCTACAATCTAAGCAAAAGAAACGTGGTTGGTATGTTGACAATGTATGTTCAAAACACATGACAAGTGATAGAGACAAGTTTCTTACATTAAGAAAGAAAAGAGATGGATCAGTCTCCTTCAGAAATGATGATTTAACTAAAATCATTGGAAAAGGCACAGTCATAATTGGGAACAAGAATACCAAGGCAGAAAATTTTCTACTAGTAGAAGATATGAAACATAATCTTCTAAGTGTGAGTCAAATGTGTGACCAAGGTCATAAAGTTACTTTTGATTCACAAAAGTGCGAGATAAGAAAAGAAGGTTTAGGAAAATTGATTGCTACAGCTGCGAGAACTTCAAGAAACATATATGTGTTAAGTGAAATTGGAAATGCAAACTATTGTCTAGGAAAGGAAGATGAAAGTTGGCTATGGAACAAAAGAATGTGTCATGTACATTTTGATAACCTTGTCAAAGTTAGAAAAAGAGAAGCAGACGGAGAAATGCCCCAGATCACGAAACCACCCAACACTTTATGCAGGCATTGTCAACAAGGAAAGAAAACAAAGACTAGGTTCAAATCAAAGGAATATTCAATGACAAGACCACTGTAAATTGTGCATACTAATCTAGTTGGACCAACTACAACAAAGGGTTTAAAAGGTGAGAAATAATTTATGTTATTAGTTGATGATTATACAAGAATGATTGTAGTTTTCTTTCTCAAAAATAAGTCAGAAGCTTTTGAAAACTTCAAGATCTACAAGGAAATGGTTGAAAATGAAATGGATTCAAAAATCAAATGCTTGAGATCTAATCATGGAGGAGAGGTCACTTCAAAGGAATTTATGGACTACTGCAGCAGTCATGGAATAAAAAGACAATTCTACGTTGCTAGGACACCTCAACAAAATGGAGTTGTTGAAAGAAAGAACATGACAATACAGGAAATGGCTCGAACAATGTTAATGGATTCCAAATTGAAAGATATTTTTTGGACACAGGCAGTGCATAAAGCAGTTCACATTCAAAATAGAGTAATTCTCAAAAACAACATTGAAAAAACTCCCTACGAGCTATGGAAAGGAAGACCAGCAAATGTGAAGCACTTCAGAGTTTTTGGAAGTAAATGTTACATCAAAAGAGAAGATGGCAAAATGGGAAAGTTTGACTCTCGCATGGACAAAGGAGTACTTCTTGGTTACTCAAGTACAAGGAAAGCATACAAGTGTTACAACATGATATTGAACAAAGTTTTGGAAAGCATCAATGTAACAATTGATGAAACAGGTAGACAAGAATTAAAAGAAGAAGAAAATGAATCAATGGAACATATTTACGAAGAAGAAATGAAAGATGAAAAAGAAGGGGAAGATGAAGAGGATCCGACAGAAGATGAAGAGCAAGTTCAGCAAGTGCCTCCAAAGACACCTAGTAGACGAGTACAGAAGAATCATCCTTCAGATCAGATTATTGAAAGCAAAGGTGCAGGAGTTGAGACTAGAAGAAGAATGCGTTCACCAGAACAAATGCACCTAGCACTCTCATCTACGATTGAACCAACCTATTTTGAAGAGGCCAACAAGGATGAATTTTGGAATAAGGCCATAGATGAAGAATTGGATCAAATAGAGAAAAATGACACTCGGGAATTGGTTCCAAGACTAAAGGATAAGAATGTGATCGGCACAAAGTGGGTATACATGAATAAATTGAATGAAGATGGACAAGTTACAAGGAACAAAGCTAGATTGGCATGTAAAGGATATGCACAGGCTGAAGGAATCGACTTTGAAGAGACATCTTCCCCAGTTGCCAGAATGGAAGCAATCCGATTACTTTTAGCTTATGCATGCTCCAAAAATATTAAAGTGTATCAAATGGACGTAAAATCATCTTTTCTGAATGGGGAACTTGAAGAAGAAGTCTACATTGAACAACCAGAAGAATTTCAGTTGTCAGATAACATAGATTATGTGTGTAAATTAAAGAAGGCCTTGTATGGTCTAAAATAGGCTCCTAGAGCATGGTACTCTAGACTGGATAAATATCTACAGCATGCAGGGTTCAAAAAAGGAAGTGCAGACAACAACCTCTACATCAAGGTAAGTCAAGATAGTATTTTATTAATTGAACTTTATGTTGATGATATTATCTTTGGTAGTGATGATGACATGGTAAGCCAAAAATTTGCAAAGAATATGCATAATGAATTTGAAATGTCATTACTTGGAGAACTATCCTTCTTTCTGGGACTTCAGATACATCAAAGCAACCAAGGAATTTTTATTTCTCAAACCAAGTATATCAGAGAAATGATAAAGAGGTTCGAAATGAAAGATTGCAAACCAGTTATCACTCCCATGCAAACCAGTGGCAAGTTGAGCAAAGATGATGATTCAAATTCTGCAGATCATAGGCAATACAGGTCAATTATTGGTAGCCTACTATATGTGACAACATCTAGACCAGATGTAATGCAGGCAGTTGGACAGGTGACACGATTTCAAGCAACACCAAAGGAATCACATGTATTAGCAGTGAAGAGGATTTTTAGATATCTCAAAGGAACATAAGAGTTTGGATTATGGTATCCAAAAGGAAATGATATATCACTTATTACCTACACAGATGCATATTGGGCAGATTGAATTGATGACCGACGAAGCAACAATGGAGCAACGTTCTACTTGGGTGAGTGTTTAGTATCATGGCTAAGAAAGAAACAATCATCAGTATATTTATCTACAACCGAGGCAGATTATATTGCAGCAACAACATGTCGTACACAGGTTCTATGGACAAAACAAACTCTGACATATATACAGGTTGAGTATGATAAGCTCATTCCAATCTATTGTGATAATACAAGCACCATCAGTATCTCAAAGAACCTAGTGATGCACTCCAAGACGAAGCACATTCCAATAAAGTATCACTTTCTACGGGAACAGGTTGCAGAAAAGAACATCAGAGTTGAATAGGGCTCAAAAGAACAAGTGGCAAACATATTTACAAAATCGCTTCCACAGGAAGCCTTTGAGTATCTTCACCAGATACTCGGAGTTATTTCTACTCCAAAATGAATGCTTTTGAATGCTTATCTTATATGTCTTAGATTTACACGAGGAAACACATAAAGAGGACAATTCAGGTTGGGAGATCAGTTTCAAGAAGAGTTGAGTCAGGGGGAGTATCCCCAAGGACAGTTCAGTTAGGGGGAGCAGCCCCAGGTGGAAATATACCTTTGCCATTGATGACAAAGGGGGAGAGATTTAACAGATGCAAAACACAGATGCATGGTTACAGGGGGAGCGATGGTCATAGGGGGAGCATGAGTGATATGACTTCAGTATTGCATGACATGACTTCTGTATTGCATCACAGTGTTGCCATCAATGCCAAAGGGGTAGATTGTTGATTAATTGGGTTGGTTGTCATTGATGTCAACCCTTAGCGAATTCTGGTAGCACAAAGGTTTGGGTAATGGACCCAAGTTTGTTTGATGGATAATGGTATGAGTTTTGATATATTTGAGGGTAAGACTATTCTATATGGATAGTACATGTCATGGCATTTCCGGTGGTATTTGGAACGCCACATAACTCCTCACGGTAAGAGAGTTATGGCCATGTGAAGTTGGAGAACCCTCATGAGTCATCTAGAAGCCCTAAAAGTTCAAAGTAGTCAAAGTGTTTGCAAAGAAGAAATTATTTAAATAATAAAGTGAAGTGATGAGTGTACTATAAGTCAAAGAGGATGCAAAGGAAATTATTTAAATAATAAAGTTAATGGAGAACTCCCTAAAATAAGGAAAGTGGTTTGAGAGATTTTAGAAGGTAAATAATAAAGTGAAGTGATGAGTGTACTATAAGTCAAAGTGGATACAAAAGAAATTATTTAAATAATAAAATTAATGGAGAAATTACTAAGTGGACAAGTGTTTAGAAGTTGGTTAACCCTAAAATAAGGAAAGTGGGTTAAGATGGTTAAAAGGTAACCCCTTGAGGAAGCTACATGAAAGTATAAATAAGAGGCAAGGCTCTCTCATTTTAATCACACTTGAATATCATTGAATATCTATTTTGTGAAAGGTTATTTGGGAAGGTATTATTGATAGAAAAAAATTGCAGCAGAAAAAGTGCAGGAGGAAAAGTGTGGTAGGAAAAGTGCGGCAGGAAAACTGTGGCAAAAAGATCGTGGCAAAAAAAGTGCGACAGAAAAAGTGCGACCAAAAAATCATGGCAGAAAAATCGCGGCAAAAAAAGTGTGGCAGAAAAATCGCGGCAGAAAAAGTGAGGTAGAAAAATCGCGGCAGCAACATGGTTGTGGTCTATTTATGAGAGATATGGCACATCTTGTTTGAGGTATGTTTTGTGAGCTAGGGTTTATCTCTTCAGATGGTATTGGATGTTCAGTATTTTTGCATATATCATATTTGTTGAGGGATACAGTTGGTATTTTTTTGTTGGTATTTGGTATATGGATATTGGTCTTTTGGTTGTGATGTGTTGTTGAAGTTATTGGTTTAGCTTGAGGTTACATAACAGTGAGGTTGTGGCACATGGTTTGATGTAAGGGTTTATGGTATTTGGTTTATGGATAGAGTGATGAATCGTTAGATAACTTTTGATGGTTATATTGGTGTATGTCTTTGGTATATGGTTGAGGTACATGTTGGGTACATGGCTTAGACAAGTAGTTGATGAGTTGGTACATACATGAGGTGTATAGTTGATGAGTTGGCACATACATGAGGTGTATAGTTGATGATGTTGGTACATCTTGATGAGTCAAGGTTGATGCATGTTACATGTTGGTTCAGGTTATTGGTACAAGTTGTTTGGTGCAGGTTGATTTGTACAGGTTGTTGCAGGTTATTGGTACAGGTTGAAAGTTATAGGTTGACAATGACAGTGGTTGATTCAGTGACATTGATAGGTTTTCTACATTTGGCATTTATATTTCAGGGTGGTTGGACGGGGCAAGGATAGGTAGTTGTAGCCACCTTTCGGTTATAGCCAGAGAACTTAGGGGGTTGTAGCCTCCTTCTGGTTGTAGCTAGAGAATTGGGGAGTTGGAGCTTCCCTCGGGTTGTAGCCTGAGAAACTAGGGGGATGGAGCCTTCTTCGAGTTGCAGCTGGAAAAAAAAGGAAGTTGGTGCTTCCAATGAATGTAATTCTTCGAGACATATAAGAAAAAACATTCTGTGGTTTTCTCCTACTTTGGGTTTCCACGTAAAAACACCGGTGTACTATGTATGTGTGTGATTGCTCATTTGTTCATTGTTTATTTACTCTGTAACTATTGGATGATAATGCTACATTGATATAACACTTGCATTTTTGGTGAAAAGGGTTTAAATTGCTCTATTACTGATTCACCCCCACATAGTAATCCAACAACAAGTGAAATATAAGTTTCATGATCTATTGGATAGTGCCATGGAGTCTACTTATTCAAGAAAAAAATTTGAAATAATGGAGACCAACACTTCTTATCATTACCAAAATGGGGACCATAATCATTAGAGGTAATGATTGATCTATGCATACATTTTTGGTCCATTCTAGACATGTTCCAAGTTTTAGTGCACCATAATAGTGTTGTGAGTAAACGTCAATGCTCGTCGCATTGTCCTTATGCACTATTCGAAACCGTCACTTGAAACCCTTTAACTTCTACACTTCATTTATTAATCCAACTCTTTTTAATATATTAATTAATCAATCCAATAAAATAGCCTAAATGTGTTAATTTGTTGCAACTAGCTGGCTGTTTTTCCTTACCATGACCCAAGTTTTGTTGGGCATTAAGTCTATTTACATAATTGGGTGTAGTGTGCAATCCTGCAAAAAACGATTCCACTATATCAATGCATATTATCCTAATTGTTATCAATACATAATATCCTAATTACGTTGAAGGCATATACCTATTGAGAACTGCCGGACTAATCTCTTTTTTAATGACTAAATTAGAATGAACGAACTAGATTCATTTAATAAGGAATATTCATCGTCGTCACACATTATGAAGGGTTCCGATTTAATATGGTATCATCATTGCAGCTTAAAAAACAAGTGTTAGCCATTAGTGGGTGCAATTAGCGAGTTTTAAGGTTAAGTTAACAAACCGATATATGAGTGAACAACACCCCAAATAACACTTGGGGAAATTTAATTTTAAGATTGATTTTGTTAATCGCATGGCTCCATGATTGGCGGACATCACCTAAAAACCAAAAACTAAAATAATTTCAACCTTGAATCCATAAATCAATGCACAGAGATACCTGGATACCACACGATCTTTTTGCATGGCTCCATGAATTGGTGGACATGACTTTAAAAAATAACTCAAATAATTTCAACCATGAATCCATTAGTGCCAACTCTCCTCCATTCCACGGGTGGGGCTCTGCCATGGATACCCTTTCTCCAAGACCATCAAGAAAATTTGCAGAGATCGAGTGACCTGGAGGATCTCAACGCTGTGAGGGTATTGTCGTGGTACCTTCTATGTGTTGAGCGACACAATCATGGAGCTTCTTTAATTTTTAATTTTTTATTTTGTTGTAAATTATTTTAATTGGAGCTTCTTTTCGTTTGTGGTAAGAATTTATCTCTCTACACGTAGCATCTTGACTCATTTTAATGTTCCTTTGTTGTGCACATAAATATTTTTTGTCATGTGCATAATTCATTTTAATTTTAGGTTAAAGTTACATTATTAAAAATGGTTGATATAAATAAATAGGAGTCATTTTCCACCAAAACTAATAATAACCCCTATAGGATATATCAACCACTTTTAATAATACAGTTATGCTAGTTATTAAAATATTAAATTTATATTATAACATGGACTTTATAAAAACTGACAACAACATATTTGTGTATATCCTTCATGTAGATAATATTAGAATATATGATATACATTCTTAGTATTTATGCACCATTTGAGATATCGATGTGTATATATTCACACTTAAAATTTTGGGTTGGTTGAGCTTGATCATCTTCATTAGACAAGGTTCTTTCAAAACTGCACCCACATTGGTGAGGTAGTATTGTAATGATTCAGACGATGTCTATAAAACTGGACCTTAATCGATTTTTATTAACCGCAACGAAGATAGCGAAGCTTTGAAAACATATAAGATTGTGACAAAGTCTTCGAGGTTACCACCAACCGTTATCATGAAAGGGAAGGGACAGCCTACCAAGTGACCAAATTGTGTTTCCAGCAATGACTTTTCTTTCTTCCGAGTCCAACTTTGAACATGGAACAACCTTTGAACTCAACATCGTAAACAGCTAGCAATTGGCAAATACAATGTATACAATGCGTAGAGCTTGAAAGTCCTTTAAAGTCCAAGTCAAAAAGGAAATAAAAGTATGTCCAAGTCATAAAGTAACACTAAAGTCTATAAAATTGTACCTTCATCGATTTTTATTAACCGCAAAGAAGATAGGGAAGATTTGAAAACATTTAAGATTGTGATAGTCTTCGAGGTTCCCACCAGCCGTTGTCATGGAAGGGAACTTGGAAGGGAGAGCTTACCAAGAATACCAAGTGACCAAATTGTGTTTCCAGCAATGACTTTTATTTCTTCCGAGTCCAAGTTTGAATATGGAGCACTCCTTGAACTAAATAACACAAACAACTGGAAAATACAATGTATACAATGTGTAGAACTTGAAAGTCATTTAAAGTCAAGTAAAAAAAGAAATAAATGTACTTTAAATCATAAAGTAACAACAACTTCTACTTAACTAAGATTTATCTATATTTTATTGAAGTAAAACCTAGTATATTGGTAAATTATAGAAGTAAAACGTATAATAAGCCCATAAAAAACTCCATGATTCAAATATTATTTATGAACATTAAGATCGTACATATACAAAAATATATACAAACAAAAAATAGTTAGTTTCCTCGACAATTATGCCTTGGACAATTAAACTACCAAAACTACAAAACCTATCTCCTTGTTATCCTCCAGTTAACTAGGATTACAAAGATCTCGTAGGATTAGTCACATCTCAAAGCTTTGGTAAGGATATCTGCGATTTGTTCTGAAGTGGAACAATGTCTCAGATGAATGGTTTTGGCCTCAACATGATGTCGAATCAAGTGATATTTGGTGTTGATATGCTTGGTTCGATCATGAAATATGGTATTCTTGGCCAATTGAATTGTTGATGTGTTGTCAACAAGTAGAGGTGTTGAAGTCAACTGTTTCTCCTACAAGTCTTCAATAATTTTTCTAAGCCACACAGTTTCTTTTGTGGCTTGAGTTGTTGCTACATATTCTACTTCAGTTGTAGAATCAACATGAACTGATTGTTTCCTTGATCTCCAGGTGACAACTGTTGATCCAAGACAAATAAAATAACTTGAAGTAGACACCTCATGTTCTTTGTCGCTATCGAAGTCGGAATCAGAATATCCAATAAGATGAAATTCTAGCACCTTTGAGTATTTTAGACCATAAGTTTGAGTTCCTTTTAAATATTTGAGCACTTGTTTTGTTGCTTCCCAGTGTTCCTTCACACGATTGATGCATAAATCTGGAAAGAATTCCTACTGCAAAGGTAATATCAAGACAAGTAGTAGTGATATAAATCAAACATCCAACAAGTTGTCTATACTTGGTTGCATCTTCAAAAGCATTTCCTTCATTGGAAGAAATCTTCAAATTTTGCTCCATTGGAGTAGAAACATGATTACAATCTTGCATTCCAAATATACACAATAACTCTCCAATATATTTCTTTTGAGAAATAAAAATGAAATTAAGATTTTGAGTGACCTCAATTTCTAGGGTTTAGGGAAGCCCTGTTGAAGTGCTAAATTGAAGAGCTTGTGTATGTGAGGGATAAGGATTGACCCTCCAATTTCAAAAATTTCAGCTTAATAGCCTTCAATGTCCTTAACAATAGTTTGAAAATATTTTATTATAAAATATTAAATCTTATTTTATATATTATTTAATAATAACAATTTAATCATAAATTAATAATTAACATAATTATTTTATTATTAATATAAATAATGTTTTATAATTATTTTTATAATCTATATTTTATAAAATTAGTAAATATTTAATAATATTGATTACAATCTATACTTAACAATAATGATGACAACCTAACCCTTCACTTTTATAACTTTATTGTCCATACTTTCTCAATTTTATACTTCTTTTTATCATTAAAAAAAGTTTTAAAGTCGTTACCTCATTTGTCTCTAATTATATCTTAGTCATTTTATACTTCTTTTTATTATTACATAAACCTTTTTAAACCCATTAGTTCATATGTGTACTTTAACGGTTTGTTGTAAGATTATTTGATATTGGATAAACATGCATGGGTGATCTTCTTAAACTAAATTTAGAAACTTATAATTTGGTGTTTTGTTTTTTTTAATATAAAATTTAGTCACACAATAATATTAGTTGATTTTTAAAATCCACAACTTAATAACATTTTTTTAAACATTGTGTTTATTCTAGTGAATTGAATTGCCTTATTTATTTTACGTGTGAACTTGGTATATCATGTGTTAACTTGTCATTGATCAACGTTGAACACGACATAGAGCAGGACATAAAATATTTGTGGAATACAAATAATTGAAAAACAATTTGCTTCACCATTTTATAATTAATGTGGAAGCCATTTTTTATAAGGTTTGGAAGCACAATAGTGTTAAGTTGTTTTTTAAATTTCATTCCTTAATAACTACTATTATGCTCACACGTCAAATTCTCATTGATCACCACAAGAAGGTTTACATGTATGATCATTCACCACTATTTTTTTATGTGATTCTAATGTGAAGGACTATTTTCATATATTTCTCTTCATATCAATTACGACATAGGTATTTTGATTGAATTGGAATTTGGAATTTTAGTTCTATGTGGAAAACCTTAAACCAAAGAATTCACATCTAGGCGTTGGAGAGCATTATCATCAATTAATTGTTATGATCTTAAGTCTCACCCCTTCTTTTTGTTAAGTATCAAAGTTTTGAATATAATAACACTACAATAGATCTAGAGAAAAATAGATAAAACCAACACTTTATTATTATAGAAAATCCTTGAGGTAGGGAAACATTATACAATGGATCCTATTATGGAAGGGATCCTCTCATGTTCTATTGCCTCTTCAAGGGGGAAACCTTCTAATGAACTACTGCTTCAAATACAATACTTCTTCTTTATATTGCATTACATTGCTCGAACCCCTTTATATAGTGCTATCAACCACCTAAGAACATTCTAGAGGAAGAATCTTCTAGAACCAGAACCTTCTAAGAAGTCCTCTTGCATTTATTATATCTAACTACCATAGTGTACCTTATTTTATACTATAGTGGACCTAGTCCACCTTACATTCAATGGTCTCCACTATTATCACTATGGGCCCTCTAAGCTCCCCACTACCTCTCTAGCTACCTAACACTCGTTTTTGGCAAAGATAAACTTCTCAAGAGATTCATTAACCACGTACTCATATACTGGTGCAAAATGATCCCTCATGTAAGTCATGTGACCAACTTAGGGTCTATATGATACAAATGGTCCAACAAAACAAACAACTTACCCAAACCATGGACACCAACCTTATGCTATTGATCATGAGCTTTGTGAACTTAAAAGGTTCATGAATTTCCTGAATGTTCATAGTGATCTATTTACAGATGATGCCCCTACTTTGGTGATCCATAAATGTAGGCCTATGGCTAGTGCACTTGCCAACACAAATGTTGAATATGTTTAATGCATAAATTAAATAAGCAATCTCTTATTTTGTTATCTCATTGTGCATTTGTGTAGGTTTAATAATTACTTGCAAGTTATTAGTCAATGTGTGAAAACAATCTTAAGGAAATTGACTATATAAGTAGCAATAACACAAATCTAACTATGTGTTAAAACAAACTAAGTCTCCTTCTATGATTGGATCATTCCTTAAACAAATGGGAATACACAGAAGTGTATACCATGATTTTTGTATCTATCAATAACTGCATGTATCGCGCAGTGAATGTAAGGGTGAGGCAGTGAACTCTCGACCAAAGGGAGAGGAAATGTTAAGTGTGGCTCTAAAGACCCAAGTTTATCACAAAAAATGCAATAAAAATGTAGATATACCTTAGAGAACCCAAGTATGGAAAACTCCAACAATGAAATGGTTCTCTTTGGCTTTAAATTATTCTCACTAAAATTTAATTACAATGGATCCATTGTACAAAATTCTAGATATATCAATGGAGTTACAGCCTCCTATACATTTTGGTAATCACCAGGGAAACAACATAAAGATCTTGTTTATATCTTGATAGTCTTCTCCACCATGAATTGTGTCTTCTATACCCTTTGGGCATGAAATCAATCCACCTTGACTTATGTCTTCTATCTCGATATACATTGTAGAACTCTAGTGTTCCATTAGACTTTAACCTACCAATTCAATTTTCCAACCTCTATCTTCGACCAATGCATCTCCTTTATATGGATGCATCCTCAAATGAGAATGCCAAATGAGTTGCTTAACTTTTTCCTTCGACATCTTAGGTTATATCAATATTACAAATGTACAAAAATTAAGTATGAAACCATCTTGCTAATCCAAGAGGAATGAGGCCAAGTTTGTTCGCGAAAAGTAGAGCCACCATGTGCAAAGAGGGCTCAACTTAGTTTTTTTTTAATTTAGAGGTGCTATTAAGTTCTTTTCAATTTTACTAGACAATAATAACATAAGCAAGATCACTTAAAGAAACACAATCACAAGGTACACAACATTTATCCTAGGAAACACTCATGGGGGAGAAAACCCAACAAAAAATTCCTTAATATAGATGGACAATACAATGCGAAGATAAAAGACCAAACACAAGAGAATATCCAACACTTAGCAATGTACCTCTCTCTCTTCTTCTTCCGGCAACTACAACTTCCTTCAAACTTGCGCACTAGATGAGTGACTTGAGTGAGTGAGTGAATTGTTCGACAACACAGGTATTCCAACAAAGGACAAACACCTTCAGTAACCACTCACACAACCATATCAAAGATCAACACACCGATGTTTTGACGTGGTAAAACCCCTACGAGGAAACATCCATGGCCCCAGCCAACGCGACCACTTGGAGTAGTTTATTAATGCAAAAGAAAAATATTGCAGAGATATTTTACAAGAGAGTTTCTCAGAATCAATCATCGACAAATGAACCTCCATGCTCTTTAAATAGATATCATGGACCAATCGGGTGTTAAGACAAAAATCAATGGCCCTTAAGATCGAGAAGAATATGAACCATCAGATCACTCTATGTCAGGAACATATCGTGACCATCGGATTTCCTAAATACAAATGCATACTAATGCATACTAAAGAAACACACTAATAAACACACTTTTACCTAACGACACATTAGACCAAGTAGATCTTAACTAACTCCTAAGTGTCTAAATATCCTAACATCCCCATTAAGAACAACTTGGGATAGGATTGAAGGATTTACAATAGTGACACAATAGGAGAAGGAAGGAGGCATTAGAGCCTATCCCCCCTTAGTGAAAACTTCCTGAACTCCTAACATAGATCGAAGTTTGGAAAACTTTGCTTTTATAAGAGACTTTGTGAAAATGTTTGCAACTTGATATTCTGTAGGGAAAAATAACACTTGAATAAATTGGTCATGAATGAGCTTTCTGATGAAGTGCATGTGTAGCTCGATGTGCTTGTTGCATTGATGTTGAACTAGGTATTTGGCGAGCTTGATGGCACTCTGATTGTTGCACCAAAGGCTGGTCGGATGTTGCTGCTAGAATCCTAACTCTAAAAGGATCTGTCAAAGCCACAAGGCTTCCTGACTTGCATTTACCGTTGCTCTGTACCCTGCTTTTGCTGAAGAAATTGCAATAGCCTGTTGTTTCTTACAAGCCCAAGTGACAAGTCCTAAACTAAGGCTGAAAACATAACCTGCAGTAGACTTCCAATCATTAGGGTCGTCGGCCCAATCTAAATCAGTGAAACCAACCAATAAAGGAGTCCCCCTTGAACTATAATGTATCTCGATCTGAACTGTACCATGGACATAGCGAAGTATCATTTTAGCTACTTTCCAATGGATTTCATGGGGTGTTTGCATATACTGGGCAACAAGACCAACATCAAAGGAAAGATCAGGACAGGTATGAGTCAAGTATAAGAGGCTACCAACTAACTGATGGTATAGGGTGGCATCAACTTTGGGAGAAGTACAGGTGGTAGTAAGCTTGACTCCAGACTAGAAGGGAGAAGGGGCTGGTTTACAATCATCCATGTGAAAGCGACGAAGAAGGTCAGAATCATACTTAGACTGGGAAATAAAAATTCCTTCATTGGTTTGCAAAACTTGGAGGCCAAGGAAATAGTACAAAAAACCTAAGTCTGTCATTTCAAATTTCTTCTTAAAATTGGTTTTCACATGGTTTATTAGTTTTGAGTCACTACCAGTAAGGATAAGGTCATCAACATAAAGGACAAGGATTATGAGATGGCTTCCTACTTTCTTGGTATAGACATTAGGATCAAAATGGAATCTAGAAAATCCAGTGTCAATAAGAAAGCTATCCATTTTGGCATACCAAGCTTGGGGAGCTTGCTTAAGACCATAAAGAAATTTCTTAAGATGACAAACAAGGCTAGAGACATTCTGGACATAGCGAGGAGGTTTTTTTATGTAGATTTCTTCTTGCAAATCTCTGTGCAAGAAGGCACATTTAACATCCATCTGATGGACCTCCCATTTATGTGAGGCAACAAGGGAAAGAACTGGGTGGATGGAATTCATTTTGGCTACAGGGGCAAAGGTTTCATTATAGTAAATTCCTTAAACTTGGGAAAATCCTTTGGAAACTAACTGAGCTTTGTGTCTTTCAACACTTCCATCTGATGCATACTTAGTTATGTAAACCCATTTACATTTGACAAGTTTTCTTCCTTTTGGAAGAGGTACAAGATACCAAGTATCGTTTTCCATTAAAGAACGATACTCTTCATTCATTGTTGTATCCCAATCTGGATGACCTGAAGCTTCTGCAAATGTCTTTAGATCACGAGTCTTAGAAACTTGAGCCAAAAGAGGAGAGGCTCATTGTAACTGTGAACATGTCCGACGTTGATATGAAGGATCACCGACAATATCACCACGTACTTCCCGTGTTGAACGGACCCATCTAGGAAGCAGTGGAGCTGGTGCTGGTTCAGGTTCAAAGGAATCAGCTAGAGGAAGGTGAGAAGGAAAAGGTGGATTTTCATCCTCATTGTCATCATCTAAAGAAGAAACCAAAATAGGAACATAAGAAGGCACAAACGTCGAAGATGGCTCGCAGGCCGAAGAAGGCACAATCGTCGAATTAGGCTCGCAGGCCAAGAGATTTTCATCAAATTTAACATCTCTTCTAATAATAATTTCATTACAATGTGGTTGAAGAAGTCTATAACCTTTGACATTGTTTAAGGATAAATTCGTGAGTGCGGACACAGACCAATCTCCCCAGATCCACCTGGATCTGGAACAAAACGTGACAGAATACTACTCTTTCCCTAGATCTAGCTATTGAATGAACTAAGAGAAATGGATTGTGGACATACCTTATGAAAACTCTCCTTTAATCTCTGTTGTTCCTCGCTCTGCTACGATGCTTTTGCGTCGTCCAATCACAACAACACAAACCAATCACAACAAATGCAAATTAATGTATTCAATACCTAATCTATACATGTGATCAAGGAATCATGTAATAAGATGACATCATCATTATGGGAAAGGGACATATTCATGTATTATATTAACTGAAAGAGAAACTTACAACCTGAGCCTTGATG
>ML779872.1:947666-959753 GCA_009831015.1 Picea engelmannii | reverse complement strand
ATTATATTAACTGAAAGAGAAACTTACAACCTGAGCCTTGATGTCGTAGGCCTCCTTTCGATGGCTCCTAGCTTTGACACACACACTTGCTCATGCATGAAGAAGTTGAACCACATATGATGACCTTGTTGTTGTCTCTTACTATTGTAGCTTCAATCCTCCATACAGTCTTGCACAAGTTCTCTAATCAATCTCTTGCTAGCTTGCTTATGCTTTTTCTAACCATTTCCATGAGCAATACCCTCAATA
Organism: Picea engelmannii; assembly: GCA_009831015.1. Lineage (NCBI taxonomy): Eukaryota > Viridiplantae > Streptophyta > Pinopsida > Pinales > Pinaceae > Picea > Picea engelmannii. Next base: position 959,504 of record ML779872.1, on the reverse strand, counting down.
TATAGGAGAAGATTGATTAGTTACTTGGATAGGGAATAATCCCAAGATATCTGAGAAGTCAGTAATTTGCCAACCATTCGAAAGCCAACTCACCCTTCTAGAAGATTCCTTCTAGAAGGATCGAGAACTTATCCATTTTCCTTCTTTAAAAACAAGTTCGCACCCTGGCCTTTAGCACAGTGCGAGAAGTTCGCACCCCAGATGAATGCAGCCTGCGAGAATCTAGTATTCTCGCAGGATAGTATGTATGCAGCCTGCGAACTATCCTTTAAAATATGATTTCTGGAAGATGACAAGTGTAACCTTTCTCATAGAAATGTTCTTGGTAAAGAGCTTGATTGTTCTATCATCATGTCATTATCATGTCATCATCTCAATGACCAAAATTGTGGATAACAGACATCTTCAGAATAACCAACAAATATACACTTCTCACTTTTAGGTTGCAATGCTTTCCTTTTCTCATCAAGAATGTGAGCCCATGCTATACTGCCAAATACACAAAAGTGACTTACATATGGTTTAATTTTAGTCCAAGCTTTTTCTAGTGTTATATTTTTAAGAGCCTTTGTGGGAGTGTGATTTACTATGTAATTTGCACAGTTTATTGCTTTTGCCTAATACTTCAGACTTAACCCCTTAGATTGGATCATACAGTTAGCCATTTCTTTTAATGTGCGGTTCTTTCTCTCAGCAACACCATTTTGTTGTTTTGTATATGGAACAGTGTGTTGCATTTGGATGCCATGTGTAGTGCAGTAACTTGTAAAATTATTGTTCACACATTTGCCTCCATTATATGTTCTTAACTTTTGAATTTGATGTCCAGATTGCTTTTCTACAAGGGCCTTGTAGGCCAAAAACTTCGCTCTTAAGTTTTAAGAAGTAAACCCAAGTACGTCTGGAAAAGTCATCAATGAAAGTTAAGAAATACTTGCACCCAGAAAAACAAGGAGAAGAAAGTGGACCACACAAATCATTGTGAACAAGCTGCAAAGGGCCCAAGGCCTGCCAAGAGGCATGTTTGTCAAAACTGTCCCGATGATGTTTTCCAAGAACACAACTAGCAAAAACACCATCTCTGCATGAAACAATAGGAATACTAGTCACCATCTGTTGATTACATAGTTGTTTCAATGAGTGAAAATTTAGATATCCAAACCGCTCATGCCAAAGTTTTCTCAAGTCATCTCTAAGAGGAACAAAAACTGATGAAAAAGATGATGACCCAAAGTTTTCAAACTTGTACAACCTGGTAATATCATCAACAATTTCAGTTGCAAGAACATGCTTAGGATATTTTAGATCCTTGATTACAACTTGGTGAAGTGAAAACTCTACGGTTTTCCTTCACCTGAATGAGTTATTTGATATACTGATAGAAGGTTACAAGAAAGACTTGGAACACATGATACACCATTGAAATGATCGTTTTCTACTTGAACTGTTCTAGATCCTTCAACACTAAGAGATCTATCATCATTAACAAATATTTTCTTGGTGTTACATTCATTTAGAGTAGAAAATATGTCTCTATCCTTAGCCATATGATAAGATGCTCCAGAATCAATAAGCCACTCATCAGAAGAAGAAGTAGAAGTTGTATTGAAGGAGAAACCAGACGCAGAAAGTGCATGTCCATGATAAGAAGAAGAAGAAGTAGAATCAATATTGATGTTGTGCTTCTTCATCACTGCTTCTAAAGATGCCATCTTCTTAAAACATTTGGACTCATCATGACTATCTTTATCACAAAAGTTGTAATGTTTGTCAGTCTTCTTACTTTTATATTTTTCTCCTTTGTCACCATTAGGAGCGGAAGCTGTCTGAGTGGGTTTGGGACCCTTATATTGCTTTTTGTTGTGGAGAGGATGTTGCTTCTTGGGATTCTTGGGTGTATCTTTATGATGGACAAATAAGGCTTTGTTCGAGGTACCTGCAGTGATGATGACTCCAAGTTGTACAAGCTTATCTTGCTCTCAAATCAAAGCATCATAAAATTTCTCAAGACTGGGTTTTTGATAAGCTGTCCCTAGAGCCTCTTGCATGGCATAAAAGGTAGATACAAACACATAATATGCACTACCTAGCTTAGAAAGAATAAGATAGATGCATCGATCTTCTTCTATCTTTATCTTACATTATTCACATAAATTTCTATGTGTTTTAAACTTAGACAGATAGTCTTCAATGCAAGAAAAATCATTTGGAATTAAAGTCAGTACTTGATTTTCTAACTGTTGTGCTCGAATAATATTGTGTTTACTAAACATAGATTCAATATTTTCCCAAGCTTCTTTGGTTTTATCAATTGATTGAAGGTGGAACCTTAAATCATTAGATTTGGACATTCTGATTAATCCACGTGCTTCGCCATTCCTATTATCCCATTTCACTTTCTTATCAACATCAGTGGGTGTTGTTTCCTTTCCCAAGGTAATCTGGTACAAGCCTTTACTTCTTAATAAATCCTCCATATGGGATTTCCATTGGAAGTAGTTGGTGTTGGTAAGAAAGAGATTACTTGTAGAAGCCATATTAAATATGTAGATAATATGGATTTAAAAACTGAAATTGATGATCTAGATGGAAAGATCTTGAAAAATTAGACAGTTTTAAAAAAAGGCACTGAAAATGGACTTTGGATGTGAAAGTTATGCCCTTTTAAAAAAAGGCATAAATGGTAACCAAAGGACCACGTGGTGGTGTAAGTTGTTTTATGAAGTGACCCACTTTTATAAAGAGAAGTGGGGATCACTTTTACAATGAAGTTACTTTATAAAAGAAAAGTTGCATGCAAAATAAATAACTCTAAAATAAAATATTAAAGCTACTTATATTGATTCACTTTTATACTTGAAGTGAAATACACTTTACAATTTGAGCATGCATTTTTTCAAAAAAAGTAACAAAAAGAGAGACTTGAATTCAAGACGTCTTACTTAATAAGGCAACTTTTAACCAAATGGTTTAGAAAAACATATTGTATTGTTTAGAAAGATGATTTTTGTTGTTGATGTTGAAGAAGGCCATGGAAAGCGTGTTAAAAAAAACTCTTTTCACACAAGAAAAAATTTATTCTTCTCGATGACTACAAGGGTTAGATCTCGATTAGCTTACCCGAAAGATGCACCTTTTCCTATCTGTTTTTTATTTTCCGAGATTGCATAGGGCACGGGGAAAAGAGAATACACAGATATAAAAGAGTAGAAACCCAGAAACAAATAATATAAAATCAAAATAAAACCAAAATAATACTCTGCAAAAATTTTAAAAATGTCTATTCAAGCTTTATACCTCCGGATTTGACTGAAATGGTCGTATCTTGGGCAAATAGAAACCTTTTCAAGTGAAATGAAAAATGTTCCTGACTGAAACGAGCACTACTGATGCAATGGAACAGTCCTCTCATCCAATAAATGTATGGAAATGATAGAAAATGGAGATGAGGCAACTCGGCTTCGTGATCTCGATCTACAATGGGAGAAGGTCTTCAAACAGGCTTTGATACCATGTTAAAAAACACAGGTATTGCAATAGAGGACGAAAACCTTCAGTAACCACTCAAAAAACCAGATCAAAGATCAACAAACTGACGTTTTGACGTGGTAAAACCCCTACGATGAAACATCCATGGCCCCAACCAATGCGACCACTTGGAGAAGTTTATTAATGGAAAAGAAAAAGATTACATAGAGGTTTTAAAAGAGAGTTTCTCACAATCGATCATCCTAAAATGACCCTCCATGCTCTTTAAATAGAGATCATGGACCAATTAGGTGCTAAGCCATGAATCAATGGTCGTTAGGATTGAGGAGAATATGAACCATCAGATCACTCTATGTCGGAAACATATCGTGACTGACAGATTTACTAACTACAAATGCATACTAATGCATACTAAACAAACACACTTTTACCTAACAAAACATTAGACCAAGTAGATCTTAAATAACTCCTAAGTGTCTCAATATCCTAACATGAATGAGGTTCTAGCTTCTCTTATTTATACTAGCTGAGGAGTGCTGGGGTGGTGTCTCTTCATTAGACAGGGCCGACTTCTCCAACTAGTGGCTAAAACCACTTTAATTATCTCTAGGGGGCGACTTCTCAATTACTATCATTTAATTAGGGTTTGACCAATCCACAAAAGGGGATTTGGTCATACATAAGTCTCGACATGATCAATCCACAAAAGGGGATTGATCTATAAGATAATAACTCAATAACAAGTAGAATATACTTCGAAGTTACAATATTTCAACACTCCACCTTAACAAGAAGGGTATTCTACAACATCATTAGGAGAGAGAGAGGGAAACAACAACAACAACATATACAACACTGACTGGCATATCCATAAATCATCAAGAGTTTTTCTCATCATAAATAAGATCATTATTCACAGCATGGAGTTGGAATAGCATCATCATTATCTTTCACAGCGTGGAGCTGGAATATCATCATCATCATCATCGTTCACAACATGGAGCTGGAATCTGAAACATCAAAATCAGTTAGCACAAAAGATATATCAAGAACATCAACAACACTAGGATGATACAACAACATCATCAACAACACGAGGCCGGAGAAACAACATCATCATCATATAGCAACAAAATGAGGCAGGTGTATCAACAACATTTTGTGGTACTCTAATAGTCCCTAGGGATCTACCCAGGAATCATGAGATTCGCTAGGATATAAAATCCTAATGGAGCTACCACGTGGTACTCTGAAAGACCGTCCTTACCAGACCTTAGGGATCTAACCAGGAATCATAAGATTCCCTAGGATTATAAAAATACTAGTGGAGCTACCACTACTGACTACAGCGAGCATATACATGCACAGGTACTCTGACAGACCATCCTTATCAGACCTTCGAGATCTGTCCAGGGATGATCATTCCCCTAGGACTTAAAATCCTAACTAAGCTACTCATTGTTGGTCAGGATACCATAGTATCATCAAGATCACTCCCACTTTTGAGGGAGGTCCTTTCGAACTATACCAAGCTTGTCTCAAAAGTATTCAAAATTAACACGAGACAAAGGCTTGGTCAACCCATCTGCAACCTGCTTATATGTGTCAACATATTGGATCTTTATAGCTCCCCTCTGCACCATATCACGAATTTAGTGATACCGGATTTCTATGTGCTTCGACTTGTCATGGAACACAGGGTTCTTCGTCATCTTTAAGCAACTCTAGTTAACACATAGAATCATGGTTACTTCCATCTCTATATCAAATAGACCTGTCAACAAATTTCGAAGCCATATGGATTCACAACTAGCGGAACATGCAGTAATGTATTCCGCTTCTTCCATGCTGAGAGCAATATTGGATTTCTTCCTACTCTGTCATGAAGTCATGGCTGACCCCAGAAAGAAAAAACATCTTGAAGTTCTCTTTCTGTCAAAACACTTCCATCCCAATCTGAATCGGTATAACCGACCAGTCTGAAGTCATGATCTCCATTATAACAGAGACCAAATTCCAACGTACCCTTAAGGTATCTCATCACATATTTTGTAGCAACAAGGTGAACACGTCTGGGCTCTAATAGATATTGACTCAAGGTGTTCACAACAAAACATATATATGGCTTGGTATTCGTTAGATACATCAACGATCCAATGATCTATCTGTATAGCATAGCATCAACAAATTCTAACAAAGTATCAACTAGGAGCTTCAACTTTGTTTCCATGGGTGTTTTCATGGCTTTACATTCCAACATATCAAACCTCTTCATTATTTCAACTGCATACTTCCCCTGGTTAAGGAAGATCTTCTCTAGGATTTGCCAAACTTCAAGACCTAATAAATAGTGGATTAGGCCTAGGTCTTTCATCTCAAATTCTACAGCGAGCTTCTTCTTATAGTCAGTGATGAGATTTTATTCTCTAGTTAAGAATAATTCATCCACATACAATAGCAATATAACTGGCTCATCATTCATAACCTTGAATTAAAGGTTAGAATCGGCTCTACTTTTGGTAAAGCCCAAGCTCATAGGAAACTGTCAAATTTTCCATACCAAGCTCTAGGAGCTTGCTTCAACCTGTACAAAGCTTTCTTGAACCTGTAGACATGAGTCTTTCTATCTTCAATTTCAAACCCTTGAGATTGTTCTATATACACTTCTTCTTCAATAAAACCATTTAAGAAGGTTGTTTTCACATCCATCTGGTGTAACTTCCACTTCATATTGGTTGCAAGAGCTATCATGGTTCTGATAGAAGTGTGTATGGCTATAGGAGAAAACGTCTCTTCATAATCAATGCCTTCCTTTTGAGAAAATCCATGAACTACAAACCTTTCTTTATGTTTTTCAATACTTCCATCAGTAGCATGTTTTATCTTGTATAACCATTTGGAAGATACCACATCTTTGTTCTTTGGTATAGGAACTATTTCCCATACATCTTTATTTATAATGGATTGGTATTCTTCTATCATGGCATATGCCCATTCTTTCTTCAGAATGACTTCTTCAAAGCAAGTAGTCTCATTTTCTATGAGATCACACATCAAAGCCATATAACTGAAAGATGGTGCAGGTTTCTTGACTTGTCTCATGATTCCTTCTAGGGCACCATACTTCTCTCCATCTTCAATAAGTTCCCTTGCCCAAGATGGCTTTCTCTTGTGAGAGATCATCATTTGGGAAGGCTCTTGGGATTTTTTCATATCATGATCTTCTGGAATCTCATCATCAGGGGTATTTGTAACTTCCCTCACTGGTTCTGCAACTCTGGGAGATACAAGCTCTTCTTCATATACTTCTTCAAGCAGGCATCTCCTTCATTTATTGAGTGTTGCATCTTTATCAAAGGTTACATCTCTGTTGATCTCAATATGATGATAACCTGGTATGTAAATTCTGAAGGCCTTAGAGATCTTACAGTATCCAACAAATATTCCCTTCTTTCCTGAAGGGTCCAGCTTGGTTCTCTTTTTTTTCAAAATGTGTACAAACATTGGACAACCAAATATCTTAAGATGGCTTACTTCTGGCTTCTTTCTGGAGAACATTTCTTCGGGGGTTTTGAATCTAAGTGCACTATGGGATAGTCTATTTTGGACATACACTTCTGTTATTGTTGCTTCTACCCATAAGTGCATTGGAAGATCTTGATCGTGGATCATAGTCTTCACAACTTCCATTATTGTTCTATTGTTTCTTTTTACTACACTGTTTTGTTTAGGATTGTAGGGAGTGGTGAGCTCCCTCTTAATCTCGACATCTCTTCAAACTATTACAAACTATTTTGAGGTGTATTCTCCTCCATTATCTTACCCGAGTATATTGATTTTTCTTTCAGAGAGATTCTCTATCAAGGCTTTGAATTCCTTGAATTTTCCAAACACTTCATATTTTGATTTCAAGAAGTAAACCCAAGTCTTGCGAGAATAATCATCAATAAATGGAACATAGTATACATACCCACTAAGAGAGGTTGATGGAATTGGGCCACATACATCTGAGTGGATGAGCTCCAAGATTCCTTCTGCTTTACTGTTGCTCTTCGAGAAAGGATTATTTATGTTCTTTCCTTGTGCACACACCTTCATTATCAACCTTGAATTCTAGTAGACCTGTAACTACCTTGCTCACATATGGTAAGGAGTTGTAGTTGATGTGAGCTAGTCTTCTATGCCAAAGTTCACATGGAATCTCAGTGGAGTGAGTCAAGGCTGCAACTAAGTGACCTTTTAACTTCTATAGACCACCTTCTTCTATTCCAATAACAATTGCATCTTCTATGGTTTTTGTTTTAGGCCACATAAGAACTTCACCATCTATGAAAGAAACCCTAAACCATTTATTATCTAAAGTTGAGATAGAAAGTAAGTTCTTTGTCAAACCTGGTACATATAATACATCCTTCATCTTCATTGGGGTTCCTAAATCAAGTTTGTATGTGGATTCTCCCACTCATTTGATAGGGTACTGGTAATTATCTCCAAGTGTAACTTTATAGGGAAAGTTATTTTATGCAAGGCTAGAGAGAATGTCTCTCTGACCTATGATGTTCTTAGTGTTGAAATAATGTAACTGCAAAGAGTATTCTTATTATTATCTGATATATTATTCACTGGATCAATCCCCATTGTGGATTGATCTTGTCGGCTATTGTAATAAGACCAAATCCCCTTTTGCAGATTGGTCAAATGTTAATTATAATAGGCAGAATAAGAAGTCGGCCCCAACAGATATTAAAGAGGCCCTAGAATGTAATTAAGGTGGTTATAACCACCCAGTGGGAGAATTCAGCCCTACCAGTGAAGAGACACTTCACATGTGCCAGTCTAATATAAATAAGGAGGCTAGCGCCTCACTTAGACACACAACTCACTTGCTCATTGAGAGACAAGTTTCGGATCCGCTGCTGGAGAAGAAGGAGAGAGAGAGTGGCGCATATCTGGGAGAGGACTTTCTGCATTAGTTTAAGAGATCTCTTGGCATTGTATTGACTATCTATATTAAGGAAGTTTTGTTGGGTTTTCTTCCCTTAGAGGGTTTCCCAAGATAAATGTCGTGTCTCTTGTGATTGTGTATTTCTCAGTGATCTTGGATTATGCTACTGTTATCTAATGAAATGCAAACAACTATAATAATAGCTTAAACATTAACATGGTATCAGAGCCAAGCTGAAGGAAGCATCTTTCACAAGTGAAAAACGTCACTGTTGTCGTACATGAAAATTAGGGCTTTTTGATGGTGAATCTTTTCAGTGCCAAGCCATCTAGAAAAGTGCGCCCTCCCCCAAGGATCATTTTGGCACCTTCAGTGCACCTTTTCAATGGCTAGATCTCCCGGAAAGTGAAACCCTAGTTTTCATAAAGTACCAGGAAACCAGAAAACCAGAGTACCAGAAGTACCAAAAGTACCAAAGTACCAAAAGTACCAAAAAACCAAAAGCACCAATCCAGAAATCCATAGATCAATTTTGAGGGGGTAAAAGTTGGATTTTTAGAAATCTGACTGCACCAACTAACTCGTCTCAGCTCATCGCATCTATCCCTTGGATCAGAGTTTCAAAATTCGAAGTTTGAAAAATTAGGGTTTCCTCATAAAACCCTAAGTTGTAGTTGCAGTTGTAGCCATAGAACCAGTTGCAATCACCCTTGAAGTTTTCTTAAGAGTTGGTAATGATTACTGCTGCTACCAGATGGAGCCACTACCTGCAAATTCCATCAGAGGTATGTACTCACGTATGTTTAATGGTTAAACCCTAAAGAGTATTTGTAGGAGAAGGGATCTCTTGCCATAGATCCAGAAGGATCTCAAGATCCAACACATTCAGAGGAATGATGCAACCCAGGTGTGATTATTCTAATATGCATCTATTTGTCATGACATTATCTTGATCAGTGTTGCATGTTGAAGCTATGATCAAATTATTAGAAGGATTAAAAGTTGATCATAAGAGCTTATCCTCCAACCTAACCTTCTATCAAGATAGTGTATTGTCTCAGTACAAAAGACAGGTTGAAGAAAGCACTCGTCACTTGAGTGAAGGAGACCTGGAAGAAAAGAAAGCACTCATTCTTGAGGACAAGGCTCTAGGTTCGATTAATCAAGATTAATAAGATTCAAAGGTACACATGACAAGTTGATAGCAGTCATCGTTGAGATAGCAGTCATCGTGAAGTATTATACTTGATAGCATGTGAGCATATAGAAGTAAATTCTTTGCCTGATACAACTAACACCTCTTCTAGGAGAAACCTCATGTGTTAGTTCTAGGTTGCCATGGAAGAATGCTTGGTCACAACACTATGAGAGTGTTGACCTCATTTCGTATTGTATTCCTTACCTTTAATATTTGTTTCAGATAAATTATAAGTGGTAGCTCTAAAGGAGCTATTGTGATGATTGTTCGTGCTATTGCTTTATATTATCAGAAGGATATTATTCTTGCTTTTTGTTTTGTTGACCTTGCTCCAGGTCACATGTAATAACCCTGAAGAAGCTATAGTGAAGGTTGCAGAAGGCAACGTGCTAAAGGAGAGACCATAAATGAAGAAATCATCATTGGAAAAGAAGAAGGTGGCTTGCATAAGCTAAAGGGTCTCTCAGAAACTGCCATGACCCATGCCACTGAAGAATCCATGTGAACTTTGGCATAGAAGATTAGCTCACATCAACTACAAGGCGCTACCATACATATGCAAAGCGGTCATAAGTTTACCAGAACTCAAAGGTGACCATGAAGGCATATGCAATGGGTGTGCACAAGGGAAGAACATCAAGAACCCATTTCTGAAGAAAGACAACAAGGCAGAAGGAGTCTTAGAGCTCATTCATTCAAATGTGTGTGGCCCAATGCCATCGTCCTCCATTAGTGGGAATTCAAAGCCTTGATAGAGAATCTTTCTGAGAGAAATATCATGATACTCAGGTCAGATAATGGAGGAGAATACACCTCAAAAGAGTTCATGAACTTCTAAAAAGATGTTGGGATCAAGAGGGGACTCACTACTCCCTATAATCCCCAACAAAACGGTGTAGCTGAATGAAAGAACAGAACCATACTGGAAGCTGTGAAGACTATGATCCATGATCAAGATCTTCCTATGTGCTTATGGGCAGAAGCATCGATGGCAGCTGTATGTGAAAAACTGATTGTCCCATATTGCACTTGGGCTCAAGACACCGGAAGAGATGCTCACCGGAAAGAAGCCATAGGTAAGCCATCTCAAAATATTTAGTTGTCCAGTGTTTATTCATATACCTAAAGAAAAGAGAAACAAGCTAGACCCTTTAGGAAAGAAGGGAATATTTGTGGGATACTATGAGGTCTCCAAGGCCTTCGGAATCTATATACTAGGTAAACATCACATTGAGATCAGTAGGGATGTGACCTTTGATGAAGATGCAGTGCTCAAGAAATCTAAACTATGTCATCTTGAAGAAGTATATGAAGAGGAACCCATAATCCCTAGTACTGCAATGAGGGAGGTTCCCAGAGCTACAGAACCAGTGACGGAAGTCGTAACTTCCTCTGATGAGGAACTTCTAGAAGACCATGATATAGTAGAAGTGCAAGAACCTCCTCAAATGACGATCCTCCATAAAAGAAATCCAGCTTGGGCTAGAGATATTATTCAAGATGGAGAGAAGTATGGTGTTCCCCAAGGAACTACGAGATAGGTGAAAAGACCAAATCCATTCTCCAGCTATACGGCTTTGATGTGAAATCTCCTAGAAGAGGAGCCTACCTGCTTTGAAGAAGCCATTCAAAGAAAAGAATAGGCAGATTCCATGACAGAAGAATACCAATCCATAATGAAGAATGAAGTATGGGAAATAGTTCCCAGACCGAAGAATAAAGATTTGGTATCCTCCAGATGGCTCTTCAAAATAAAACATGTTGCTGATGGAAGTATTGAGAAGTATAAAGAAATATTTGTCGCTCGTGTCTTTTCCCAGAAGGAAGGCATTGACTATGAAGAGACATTTGCTTATGTGGCCAGATACACTTCGATCGGAACCATCATAGCTCTTGCAGCTAAGATGAAGTGGAAGCTGCACCAGATGGATGTGAAGACAGCTTTCCTAAATGGTGTCATCGAAGAGGAAGTGTATATAGAGCAACCTCAAGGATTTAAGGTTGAAGACAGGAAGTCTCTGTTAGCGATATTTCTCGCTAGGGGGGTCAGAGATTAAATGAATGGGTTAAAACCCACTTGTCCAAGGTTTTGGGAAACAATGCGCCCATGGTAAACAACAAGCAAGATCGGGCGGCCTAGATGAACGCGCCCGGATCAACGGCGCACAGCAAATTCCGGACCCCCCTTGCCTTTCTACCTTTAAGC
>ML779872.1:876938-932121 GCA_009831015.1 Picea engelmannii | reverse complement strand
TTACAGCTGCGGGGTTATGCTTTGGTCTGAAGAATGTTGCAGTGTTAAAATCCCCAAATTCTGAACCAGAGAGTATTTACTTAGCAACCCGAACACAAATGCGCGTCAATAGATCTTGTCGGTTTAATTTGTTTATGTTGTTGTTTATGTTCCCCAATGGTTAGGTATTCAAGGGTTCTAAAGACAAGGGTTTGCCCTATGCTGTAGCTCTCTGATATACGTGCAGGGTCCAACAGTAGTACTCGGCCCAATATCTCAGGGCACTAACTAAGGAGGATAGACCGTACCCTTAGCCGTACTACCCGACTACCCAGGTACTAGAGAGTATCTTCTCGAGTGTTGCTCTTGGTGACACTATAGCAGTCCGACGACCGATAGGTTTATCTAAAGAGGGCTTCAGGAAATCTAGGCCGATCCCTACACAGGTGTTGTCTGATGCGCTACCACTCTAAGGGGTACCAACAGGGGTTACAAGGGTGGCCAACAGATGTGCGCTTAAGAACCACTTGTATTTCCTGCGTGTATGAATCCCTCAACCACGGGTTTATGCACGTAACGACAAATCTCTGTGGCTTAAAGACACCGGAATACGTCTCTACCCTGAAAAAAAAATACCCACAATTTCTACCAAGGAAAGTGCTCTGATACCACTTGCAAGATACCAAATATATAAAATATGCAGAATAGAAATAAAATGCTAGAAACGGCAGAATAACAGTAAAATATCCAGCATAATCTTCACAATACACAGAAATGATATATGCAATAGCAATAGAAATAGCACTTCTATTCAGAAAGCAATGTTCACAGGCCTCTTCGAGGGGGCAACCTCCAGTCGAGCAGCGCTCTGTTACAATAATCTCCAAGATAGGGTTCACATACCCTCGCCCCTTATTTATACTAAATATGTCTATTAAGAGAAGCATCTAGAGGAAGATCCTTCTAGAAGCGAAAGCTTCTATTAGGTCTTCTTACATCCGCCTTATTCTATTTTATTGAAAGGCCTTATTAATATTGACCTTTATTACATCCGAATACATTGATCTACCTATGTGCGGGTTAGGACCTTAACAATTGATTGATGCTACACTGTACAGACAGATTATTGGATCGTTGATGTACATGACGAACACCAGACCAGACATTTGTTTTGTCATGAACACCTTGAGTCAGTTTCTGGTAGAACTTAGACGTGTTCACCTAGTAGCTGCAAAACATGTGATGAGGTACCTTAAAGGTACAATAGATTATGGTCTCAGCTATGATGGAGATCATGATTTTACATTGAGTGGATATACTGATGCAGATTGGGTAGGAAGTGTTTCTGACAGGAAAAGAACTTTAGGATGCTGTTTCAGTTTGGGATCAACCATGATCTCGTGGCAGAGTAGGAAGCAATCTAGTATTTCTCTCATCACAGTGGAAGTAGAATACATTGCTACATGTTCTACCAGCTGTGAAGCTATATGGCTTCGAAAGTTGTTGACCGGCCTATTTGACTTAGAGATGAGAGCAACCTTGATTCTATGTGACAACCAGAGCTGCATAAAAATGACAAAGAATCTTGTATTCCATGACAGGTCAAAGCACATAGAGATTCGTTATCATTACATCCATGACATGGTACAGAGAGGAGCCTTAAAGCTCTAGTACATTAGCACAGATGAACAGGTTGCTGACGTGTTGACCAAGCCCCTATCCCGTGGGAAGTTTGAGTACTTCCAAGATAAGCTTGGCATAGTCCAAAAGGACCTTCTTCGAAAGGGGGAGTAGTTGTTGTGTTCCTTGCTTCTGACCTAGTTGTCAGACGTAACGCAAGATGAGATGTTCCTTGCTTCTGACCTAGTTGTCAGACGTAAAGCAAGATGAGATGTTCCTTGCTTCTGACCTAGTTGTCAGATGTAAAGCAAGATGAGATGTTCCTTACTTCCGACCTGATGGTTGTGACATAAAGCAAGATGATATGTGACTATTACTATGCTTCCGACTGTATAGCTACGACATAAAGCAAGTCTAGTTCCCTGCTTCCAACCTAATGGTTGTGACGTAAAGCAGGATCTGTACCTTACTTCCAACCTGATGGTTTTGACGTAAAGCAAGATGATGTGATGAGACTAGCACTGAGCTTCCGGCTGGATAGCTGTGACGTAAAGCTAGTCTAGTATCATGCTTCCGACCTAATGGTTGTGACGTAAAGCAGGATGAGTATCTTGCTTCCAGCTTGAGTGTTGTGATGTAAAGCAAGATGATGAGATGAGACTAGTACTATTCTTCCAGCTTGATAGCTGTGACATAAAGCCAGTATAGTATCTTGCTTCCAGCCTGAGTGTTGTTACGTAAAGCAAGACATTGAGATGAGACAAGTACTGAGATTCTAGCTTGACAGCTGTGACGTAAAGCTAGTCTTGTATTATGATGAGCCAACCTTGTGTTGTGATGATGATGATGTATCAATTTTTATACTAATATATATTGATGCAGATGATGATGGCATTCCTTGAGAATGACAATGCTGTCGATGAAGAAAACTTCCGATGATTTATAGATATGCCAGTCAGTGTTCCAAGATGATATTGATGATGTTGTCCTCTTACCCACTTGATGATGTTGATGATGTCGTCCTCTCTCTCTCGCATGATGCTGTTGAAGAATACCCTTCTTGTTAAGGAGGAGTGTTGAAATAATGTAACTACAAAGAGTATTATTATTATTATATGATATATTATTCATTGGTTCAATCCCCATTGTGGATTGATCTTGTTGGCTATTGTAATAGGACCAAATCCCCTTTTGCGGATTGGTCAAATGTTAATTATAATAGGCAGAATAACAAGTCATCCCCAACAGATATTAAAGAGGCCCCAGAATGTAATTAAGGTGGTTATAACCACCCAATGGGAGAAGTCGGCCCTGCCAGTGCAGAGACACTTCACACATGTCAGTCTAATATAAATAAGGAGGCTAGCGCCTCACTTAGACACACAACTCACTTGCTCATTGAGAGACAAGTTTCATATCTGCTGCTGAAGAAGAAGGAGAGAGAGAGAGTGGCGCATATCTGGGAGAGGACTTTATGTATTAGTTTAAGAGATCTCTTGGCATTTTATTGGCTATCTATATTGAGGAAGTTTTGCTGGGTTTTCTTCCCTTAGAGGGTTTCCCAAGATAAATGTTGTGTCTCTTGTGATTGTGTATTTCTTAGTGATCTTGGATTATGCTATTGTTATCTAATGAAATGCAAACAAATATAATAATGGATTAAACATTAACACTTAGAATCGCCATTGTCTATGAGCCAAGTGTCCTCTCCAGGTGACACGGATCCTGAGAGGGTAGAAAATAAAATATAGTCTTCAATATTTTCTTTAATCATCTTCGTGGGTGGCTCACCATCTTCAACTGCATGGGCATGGTGTCTTTTGTTATTTATCTTTTTTTATTCTTCTCTTCTAGCTGGAAAATTCTTAGCAATATGTCCCATCTTGTCACAATGGTAACATTGATAAGAGGATAAATATTTTTCTCTTCTTTGACCTTTCTAAAACTTCTGAAATCTCCTTGGAGGGTGATATTCTTTATGGAAGTGGGTGAATCTCTTTGGGGAGTGAGATTCCTTATGTAGGTGGGTATCCTTCTTGAAGTGAGACCTTTTATTTAATCCTTTAGCATAAGCATCTAGGGATTGATCTTCATCCCTTAAAATAACTGCTTCTCGGTTAGCTACTCTTGCTTCTTCTTGAACACATTCTTCCCAAAGATTGTAGTTTGTCCTTTCTGGCACAAATGGTTTGGATGAATGCATCCCAAGGTATTGTGAGACCATTAAGAGCTATCATTATGATTTCATATTCATCTAGGTTGTCTCAAATTTATTCTAGTTGTTCCTTGAATTGAGATATCCTAGAGAAATAGTCATGAACTGTTTCTCCTTTCTACATCTTTGTATTCTTGAGTTGGGTTCTCAAGTTCATATTCTCGTTAATGTTCTTTCCTTCATACATTCTGGTTAGGGAATCAAACATATCTTTCGGAGTGTTCGTAGAAGCCACTTGAGGGATAAAGTGATCTTTAATAGAGTATGCAATGATTCTCTTGGCCCTAATCATATCCTTGTTGTAGTTTTCTTTAGCTGCAACTTTTGCGGGTTCTGGTACATTTTTCTTTATGAATTTTGCAAGATAATTCTCTTCAAGAATCAGTGAAATCTTATACTTCCAAGCATAGAAGTTATCCACACCTTCCAACTTGTCAACAAGCTTGGTGCTTGCAAACATCTTGACATAGAGCTGGGAAAATGACCAAAAATTAAAAGTGCTCAGAAATTAAATTTGAACTCACTAGGAGGTGTGCTTGGTTGAGGCAAGTAGGATAGTGCAGTTTGTTTTTAGAAAATCCAAATTTTAACCCTTGAAGCTGGGCCTATGCAAATATGGACTAGAAATTCTGGTACTGGTTCTGGTTTTCTAGTTTTCTGGTACCAATGAAAACTAGGGTTTCACTTTGTAGAGGTTTTGGCCACTGAAAAGGTGCGCTCAAGTTTCCAATGAGTTTGCTAGGCTAGTGTGCACTTTCCTAGATGATTTTTAGGCTAAAATTCCCTTCCAACAAAAGCCCCAATTTTCTTGTACGACAATAGTGATGTTTTTGGTAACCTAGTGAAGGTGTTATATTTAGTCAAGTTCTGATACCATGTTAAATTTAGAGCTGCTATTAAGTTCTTTTCAATTTTACTGGACAATAATAGCATAAGCAGGATCATTGAAAGAAACACAATCACAAGGTACACAAAATTTATCCTGGGAAACCCTCATGGGGGAGAAAACCCATAAAAAACTTCCTTAATATAGATTGCAAATATAATGCGAAGACAAAAGACCAAACACAAGAGAATATCCAACACTGAGCAATGTGCCTCTCTCTCTTCTTCTTCTGGCAACTGGAACTTCCTTCAAACTTGCGCACTAGATGAGTGAATTGAGTGAGTGAGTGAATGAGGTGCTAGCCTCTCTTATTTATACTAGCTGAGGAGCGCTAGGGTGGTGTCTCTTCATTAGGTAGGGCCAACTTCTCCAACTAGTGGCTAAAACCACTTTAATTAGCCATGTGAACAACTTCTTAATTACATCATTTAATTAGGGTTTGACCAATCCACAAAAGGGTATTTGGTTATACATAAGTCCCGACATGATCAATCCACAAAAGGGGATCAATCTATAAGATAATAACTCAATAATAAGTAGAATACACTTCACAGTTACAATATTTCAACAAGTTCATGGTTAGATGGTTGAAGTATTTCACAAATAATAAACAATTATCAAGTGACCATGTGAGGATCACGCAAAACCAACAACTGCATTTACTAATTGAGGATTTATAACTATGAAAGAAGAAAAATAAGCATTTGCATGTTTTTACATTGGTGTGCCATGTTTATACATGGTTTTTCATGTGTTTTTGTTCACTGCGTTATTGGCTCCTCTACTTAAAACAATTATTTAGGAGGTTTCCAACCATTTAGGGGAAGCAAAGTGGAGAGCAAGTGTTTTCTTTCAAGGGTTAGTTATCTTTTAGATCTTATATGTGAAAAATAAAATGAAAATGAGAAATACGTTATAAACACACATTCAAACCATCAAAGGCATATAACTATGTTTATTTTGAGAAACCTGTTAGCACCATGATTTTCATAGCTAGAGTTAGAGGTTTGTCCAAAATTTTCGAAGTCGTGCCATGATCTTGGGAAAATCAAGGCATTCCTAGATGAGTCATAGTTAGTGTGTCAAGGTTTATGAGGTCAGTAATCAAATAAAGAATGACTTGAAATATCAGTAAGGGGTCTAGCCATAAGTTGGTTTTAAAGGGTGTATTGTCTTTTTCATAAAACACCATCATAAAAGGAAAAGAGTCAAGAGTGTAAATTCCATCATGTTCAATTTGTAATGGTCCACTTTCCTAAGTCTTGAATCACATTAAAAAGTGGGAAATTATGTGCTAAGGTCGAATCATAGGTTAGGGTGAATGTCATGTCAAAAGGTATTATGGTTCATCATCACCTTTCATGAGGTCATAGAAGGAACAATCATGACACTCCATGTCATTTGTACCGTTGCAAACTTCAAAAGTGTACCCACTGCGCAAATCCTTAACTTGCCTTGAAACGTCTTGTCACTATGGATAACCATTTCTCTTTTCAAAATTTCGTCCCTTATCCATTCGAGCATAAATATTGGCCACCTTTTGTTTTTCTCCATCGCCTCCAAGACCATCGCATCGTCCATAGCCTCTCCAACAAGCTCTAAACCTCTTTGCTACACAAACCCTATGTGTTGATATTCGATTCGCAAACCTTTCACTTTTTTCTTTTTTCTGTATATTCTCCATTTGTTTCAATCATTGTTCAAGAGCCTTTCTTGGAGACCATTCCAAGTTAGCCTTTAAAATGGATTTGTTTTTCACATAACCAACTTTACTTCATTTGAGCTAAACTCAAGCCATCCCCGTTGTTGCATCGAGTTTCCTGCTATTGTTCGTTGCTGTGCTGATTTTTCTACTATTGTTCGTTGTTGTGCTGAGTTTCTGCCACTTTTCGTTGTCACGTCGACTTTCCTACTACTGTTCGTTGTTGTGCCAAGTTTCCTGCCATTGTTCGTTGCTGCGTCGAGTTTCCTGATGCTAATTCGTCTGCTGCGCAGATTTTTTTGTTGCTACCTATTGTTGCGCACCGCACAAAAGTCACTTTTCTCATTTGTCGAGCAGAGGTTATTTCTCTCGTTCGCTGCACAAAGGTTACTATTACCATTTTTGCTACGTAGAGATTATTACAATCTATTTTTGCACACCTGCAGTCCACACAGGGTTGACATATATCAGCATCATGACAACTCCTCAGCAAAAAAGAAAGAATGTAAGAAGCGGGGAAGTCATGAGGTTTGAGCCACAAAGTTTAAATTTGGTAAACGTGGACCCAACGATCAGGGTGTCCTTTGAACAAGTTGGATGCATGAGATTCTGTGAAAAGGTTCAGGGGTATAATGTGTAGCTAACCAAACAGTTTTGTAATGTCCCCAAGGCCAAGCCCTATTGTAAAGCATGCATAATGAATTGTAATTATGTTTTATAGGCTGGTGAGCCAAGTTTATATAAGCTGGTGGGCCTATGTGATTATTAGGCCAGAGAGCCTAAGTGTTGAAGGTCGGGAGCCTGCTTTTGTATATGTAATCATGCATAACATTAATAAAAAAATATAAACACCACTGTGTGCAGACCGACCACGATGAATGAGTGAAGGGGGACTAAGCTTCCATAGAGTGGGTAAGGGATTGGGGGTTGGATGGTTGGGAAGAGGGGCTAAGTGTTGAGCCTAGGGAATTAAGTCCTTGGGAATAATATTTTAATATTATTCCAAAAAGACATGTGAAATGTATGTTTTATCCTAAGTTCCTGGAAGGGGAACATGTGCAAAAAGGAAACGCATGCTATGAAGCACATGCAGCTTCATGGGTGACAAGTGTCAACCCAAGCGCATGCAGTTAAAACAATGGAAATGAGCCGTGTTGGGGGTTCCGCTTCCAGTCCCTTCGACTGTTGCATAGGTTCCTCCTCCATTTTCCACCGTTGACCGTCTGAACATGAATCCCATCTAACCTCTGCAAGAATACCCTCACGCAACTCTAAAACCGGGGGAAAGGTCTGTGTTTGTTTCGGGGAAAGCCAGTACACCCTCTGTTCTAAACCGTCGAGCCTATGTGTGGGATCTCTGTACACCTTGCACAGTCCCGAAACCATAACCGTGAGTCTATCCAGTAATTGTTGAACCTGGTTGGGTTGAAGTATGTGTCTGTCACCTGTTTTGGAAGCCCGTGTCTGTTTTCCCAGTTGACTGTTTGTGGCCACGCAGTGCTGGACTACGCCTGGCTTGCTGGCCAGTGTAAGTTCGTACTGAGCCTATGTGTAACCTCTCTCCAGGTGAGCGAGGTGATTGTTGTTGGAAGCGACAGGTTGTCAGGCCTATGAGCAGCTCTCTCCAGGAGAGAGAGAGTTTGTTGGGAAGTGGTTTTCTCCCAGAGAGAGTCCAGCACCAGCGACGGAGCTCTGAGACTTCCTGATCCAGCCTGTTGCCGAGACCCAGAGAGGGAGGTGAAGCACCGATGGACTATGCTTGTGAAGGTGTATACTCCCGGGCAGAACAGGCATGTGGGGAATGAGAATCTATGAGTAGTGGGCGTAAGAAGGAATTCTAGGAAGAATCCTTCCAGTGATTCTATGCAGATTTCCCTGTAACCTCAGTCTAGCCTAGGATTCCTTACCTTGGGTGGAAATTAGTCCCAGCTCGGGGGTGACCTATTGCTGAGAGTGATGAGTAGTGTGGTCTAAGGCTGGGAGGTTCATGGAAGGCTTGCACGTGGTTGGTGGAATTACCACAGTTTCAAAGATAAGTATTATCTTATGCTTTAATTATGTTTTGCATTCCTATGTTGCTTATAATTATCATGTTTTCCGATGTAATCATGAATTACTATTAAGTCCATTAAATCTGCATATTAGCAGTAATCTTGTGCCTACTCTGAGTTAAATGTGTTTCATTTGATTAAATTCATGTTATATATATAAATAAGTATGTTATTGTTGTTCCGCATAGTAGCGTCTGCCCGGCCAACGGTTGGATGAAGGTTGGGGGAGCGTTACAGTTTGGTATCAGAGCCCAATTTCAACGCTGAGCCTGGATGGGCCAGATCAATGGTCTTTGGAACGAGGTTTTGAGAATAAATTGTGTCTGGAGGACTAATTTCAGACCTCGGAATGTTTTTTGAGTGTCAACGGGCTACTTGACCGTATTACAAAGCTCAGAAAGTGTAGCAGTATTATAAAAACCGCAGCCGGTGTGGTATATGGCCACAGGGAGAGAGAACTCCACACCAGAAGTGTTGGAGCCATAGAATCTGTTTGGGAGGAAAGGAGAACCCTCACGACTGTCAAATTTGGAGAATGTGCACAAGGCTTAAAACCCTTTGGAGTTGTACATGAGTGTGGAAATCGCAGTACAGGAAATCCCAAAATCGTGAGGACCATCCAGCGGAGGGACACGTGGCTACTAGTCGACATTTCGGCACCCAGGAAACCAAATGGAAAGACCCTTGTTTTCACAAGTCGTGAAATCCCGAAACTGAGGAGAGGTGAACACCCCCGAAATGCTGAAAGGATCTGCGTTGTAGATCTGAGAGAGGTCTAACTGTTGGATTTCACTTGGAAGGGACGTGGGCACATGGATGTGTACCATGTGCCAGCGGGTCGAGAAGAAAAGCAAGAGTGGTGGGACCCGATGACATCACCATAGGTGACGTGGACCCTCCTGAGTGTGCCACTTGCCACTGTGGATGTGGGAGACAGTCGTGCTCTGTGGACCCAGAGGGTAAAGGAAATCGAATTTTCAAAATTCGGGGATTGGAGTGACAAGAGGTTGGGAGTCACTGCATCGTAAACTCTCGGGTACCGAAGACCTGAAAACCGAAGTGTTGAAGTCCCAAAATCACTACCTTGGTGGGTGACAGCTGTGTTGTGGGCCCGGAGGGTAAGGAAACCGAAATTTTGGAATTCGGGGATTGGAGTGACAAGAGGTTGGGAGTCACTGCATCGTGAACTCCTAGGTACTAAAGACCCGAAACCCAAAGTCCCGAAGTCCCGAAATTTTTGAAGACAAAAGAATCGTCGAGGATTTAACTATTGAGAGCCTCATGGACCGAAACCCCGAAACCCGAAGTCTCGAAAGCGAGTATGAGAGCCTCGTGGACCAAAACCACGAAACCTGAAGTCTCTAAAGTGAGTATGAGAGCCTCGTGGACCGAAACCCCAAAACCCAAAGTCTCGAAGTCCCGAAAATTGTAGAGCCAAACAGAGCTCATAAAACTTAGTGGATTCAAAATGTTTTTATTATTCACATTGGTTTATGAATGTTGAAGTTTTATTAAGGGTTTAAGGCCTGACAAACTTCGGTTGACTACACGTTGTATGTGTAGAGTTCAACGAGTGTTAGGGAAGCCAAGAACTAACACCGAGTATAGAAATGGAAGAGGTGCAGATTGCCTCCAATTCAGAGAATGAAAGAGAAGGAAGGGATGTCCACTTGGGAGTCGAAGGATCGAACTCCAATGGGCATAGAAGAGAATTGGATAAGGAAGGACATATAATGAAAATCATTGAAGGATTGCAGAGAGATGCCAAAGCTCGTCGAGCTGATAGCCGAAAGCTCATGAAAATCAGGGATAAGTAGGGTGAATTCAACTTAAAGATGTTGAAGAGCCTGGAAATAATAGAAAGGAAATTGGAAAAGGAGAGTGACACAAGCAAAACAGGGAGTCGCAGGACCCCTGAGAGAAAAAGAATATCAAGGAGTGTCAGCAAACATCGTCCTCACTCCCCAAAGCATTCTAGGAGGGAAGCACACAGTAGCTCAAGCCCATCTCCTACCAGAAAGCATAGGAGATCTGGGGTGGATGAATTGGAAGGGGAGATGAACAAGATTAAGCCTCCTACGTTTGATGGAGAACATAAGAAGGAGGAAGATGTAGAAACATGGTTGCTTGGCATGAGGAAATATTTCCAACTGCACAATTATTCCTCTCATGCAAAAGGAAGAATTGCGATGTATCAACTAAAAGGAAAAGAATCCATGTGGTGGAATCAGTTTGTGCAGGTGCAGCACATTAGAGAGAAAGATATTACTTGGAAGGAATTCAAGAGGTATTTTGAGAGGAAATACCTGACTAAAAGATACTATGATAGAAAGATTAAGGCGCTCTTCGAACTCAAGCTGGGCAGCATGACCATTGATGAGTATGAATGAAAGTTTTTGTAATTACTGAAGTATGTTCCATTCATCAAAGATGAGGCTGTCAAGATTCAGAGGTATCTGAGTGGACTACCACCTTCCATTAGTGACAAGATTCAGTATGATGATCCTAAGACTATGGAAGAAACAATAAGAAGATCGAAATGCTTATATGAACAACAAAGAGAAAATCCTACCTTTCGGAAGGCTTGGGATGACCAGAAAAAGTTCAAGAAGGAACAGAGGCAGAAGGGAAACAATCCTCCCTTTTTTAGAAATAGTCCTCAAGGACATCCATCGTTTAGAGAGCCGAGAATGGATAAAGAGGGAGAACAAAGGCTAATACAGATGCCCATTCAGTGTTGGGGCTATAAAGAGAACTACAAGTACAGAGATTGTCCCCATAAAAATGGAAAAGCAAGAGTTGTCCATAATGTTCAACAAGCTGAAATAGAGGAGGACAGGGGCAGTAGAATGCCAAGGATCTATGCGGCCTTGGACAACAAGCAAGTTGAATTTCAGTCGCACATGATTGAAGTGGAAGGTATGATTGACAACCAACCATTTATTATTTTAATTGATTCAGGGGGTAGCCATAGTTATGTAGACCCTAGAGTGGTGGAAAGTTTGCATTTATCAAGAAGCAAACATGAAAAGTCTTGGTTAGTGTAGTTGGCTACAGGAACCAAGAGGAAAGTCACTGAGTTGGTTAAGTCATGTTCTGTGGACATGAAGGGATTGAGCACAAAGGCTTAATTGAATATTCTACCTTTAGACTCTTATGATTGTTTAATTGGGATGGAATGGTTGGACCAGCACCATGCCCTCCTGAACTATTGTAACAAGGAATTTACATGCCTAGATAAGGAGGGGAATTGGAAAACATTCCAAGGAATTCCCAGAGTTGTGGTTGTTAGAGAAATCTCAGCAATGCAGTTGAAAAAGTGGTACAAGAAAGGTTGTCAGTTTTTTGCAGCCCGTGTGGAGGAAGCATCAAGAGATGAAGTCTCAAAGATTGGAGACCATGCGGTACTAACAGAGTTTGAAGATGTATCTCAGGAGCTACCCAGACTACCTCCAAAGAGAGATATCGATTTCTTTATAAACTTGATGCCTGGAGCAGCTCCAGTGTCGAAAGCTCTTTATAGAATGAGCACGCCAGAGCTGAAGGAGTTGCAATTGCAACTTGAAGAGCTTCTAAAGAAGGGGTACATTCACCCAAGCGTGTCAACTTGGGGTGCCCTAGTCCTATTCGTAGAGAAGAAGGATGGAACATTGAGGTTGTGCATTGATTTCAGACAATTGAATAAAGTAGCTGTCAAGAACAAGTATCCTCTGCCGAGGATTGACGATCTTTTCGATCAGTTGAAAGGTACAAAAATATTTTCGAAGATAGATCTTAGATCAGGATATCACCAGGTAAGAATGAAAGATGAAGACATCAGCAAGACCGCCTTTAGAACAAGGTAAGGTCATTACAAGTTCACAATGGTACCGTTTGGGCTATTGAATGCACCTGTTGTTTTTATGTGCTTGATGAATAGTGTATTTAGGGACTATATAGACAAGTTTGTCATAGTCTTCCTGGATGAAATTTTTGTGTATTCTAAGTCAGAGGAAGAGCATGAACAACACCTGAGGATGGTGTTGCAAGTGTTGAGAGAACACCAGCTGTATGCCAAGTTGAGAAAATGCTCGTTTTATCAAAGGCAGATCCATTACTTGGGGCACATTATTTCAGAAGAAGGGATTGTCGTGGATCCTAAGAAGGTTGAGGCCATCAAAGAATGGTCAGCGCCAAGAAATGTGGCGGAAATTAGATCCTTTATGGGTCTAGTGGGTTATTACAGAAGGTTTATCACAGGGTTCTCAAAGATAGCTCACCCTATCACTTCCTTGCAAAGGAAGGAGAAAAAGTTTTAGTGGACTAAAGAGTGTGAGAAAAGTTTCCAGTGATTGAAGCAACTGTTAACCAGCACTCCAATCTTGAGGATTGCAGATCCAAATGTGGATTTCATGGTGTGCACAGATGCATGTAAAGAAGGGTTGGGATGATTTCTCAGTCAGAATGGATTTGTAATCTGTTATGAGTCCAGGAAGCTGAAAGAGCACGAAAAGAATTATGCCACTCACGATTTGGAGTTGGCAGCAATTGTTCATGCTCTGAGTAAATGGAGACATTACCTCATGGGAAGGAGGTTTGAACTCAGGACAGACCATAATGGTCTGAAATATTTGTTTGATCAGCCAACCTTAAACGCTAGGCAAAGCAGGTGGCTAGAATTCCTGTGTGAATATGACTTTGATATTAAGCATATCAAAGGAAAGGAAAACAAGGTGGCCGATGCACTCAGCAGAAAGGTGTACAACTTACATGCTTCAGCCATTAGCATGTACAGGACTGATATTAAGGAGAGAATTTTGGAAGCTGCAAATGTAGATTTGCAATATAGAGACTTGGTAGAAAAGCTACGACAGAGTGAGAGACCACAAAAAGAGGAAGATTACACATTGGAAGTTGATGGAATATTTATGTACAAAAATAGAGTGTATATACCCAATGTCCAAGGTTTGAAACTTGTGATTCTAAGAGAAATTCATAATGTGACTTATGCTAGACACCCTGGATATCAGAAGACTGTGGCAGCAGTCAGGAACCATTACTTTTGGCCAAGTATGAAGAGAGAAATTGTTGAATACATCACCAAATGTATGGAGTGCCAAAAAGTTAAAGATGAGCATAGGCACCCAGCAGGGTTGCTGCAACCTGTACCCATTCCTGAGTGGAAGTGGGAAGTAGTAATGATGGATTTTATTATGGGATTTCCTAGAACAACCAAGATGCATGGTTCGATCATGGTGGTGGTGGACAAGCTTACAAAAGCTGCCCATTTTATTCCACTGAAAACTACTCACAAGGCAGCAGATGTGGCTGATATTTTCATAAAGGAAGTGGCACGATTGCATGGAATTCCAAAAACGATTGTGTCTGATAGAGACCTGAAATTCACCTCAAATTTTTGGAAAGGATTGTTCAAAGGATTCAGAACGAATCTGAAATTTAGTACAGCTTATCATCCTGAGTCTGATGGATAGACAGAGAGGGTGAATAGAGTAATAGAAGACATACTGAGAATGTATGTGATGGACAAACCATCAATATGGGAAGACTACCTGCACTTGGTAGAATTCACCTACAACAATGGGTTTCATGCATCATTGAAGATGAGCCCATTTGAAGCACTTTATGGAAGAAAGTACAATACTCCAGTGAGCTGGGATAGTCCAGCTGATAGAGCAGTAGTTGGGCCAGAGTTGCTCAAGGAGATGGAGGACCAAATGATAAAAATTAAACAGAACTTGAAAGCTGCCCAGGACAGGCAGAAAAGTTATGATGATAAGAACAGAACCCACAAAGAGTTCAAAGTGGGTGATCATGTTTTCCTGAAAGTGAAAGCTAACAGGAGTTCCCTGAAGCTCGGAAGTTGCGCCAAGTTGGCAGCCAGATTTTGTGGGCCATTTGAAATCTTGGAAAGGATTGGGCCAATTGCATATATGCTTGCATTACCTACATCTATGACTATACATAATGTGTTTCATGTTTCATTGCTTAAGAAATATATACCATATGATAATCATGTTATCGATTGGAATGTGATTCAGGTGGAACAAGAAGGTGTCCTACAAGTGCATCATGTGTGCATATTGGACAGGAAAAACAAACATCTCCGTAATCAAGCTATAGGGATTATAAAGGTCCAGTGGACCTGGTACAGTCCTGAGGACACGACATGGGAGCATGAAGATGTTATGCGGGTAGAGTACCTGCATCTTTTTTATGATTTTGAAAATCTTGCAGATGCAGTGTAAAGTTGCACTGAGGACAGTGCAAAAATAAGGGGAGGGGATTGTAATGTCCCCAAGGTCGAGCCCTGTTGTAAATCTTGCATTATGAATTGTAATTATGTTTTATAAGTTGGTGAGCCAAGTTTATATAAGCTAGTGGGCTTATGTGATGATTAGGCCAGAGAGCCTAAGTGTTGAAGGCCGGGAGCCTGCTTTTGTATATGTAATCATGCATAACATTAATAAAAAATTATAAAAACCACTGCGTGCAGACCGACCACGATGAATGAGTGAAGGGGGACTAAGCTTCCACAGAGTGGGTAAGGGATTGGGGACCGGATGGTTAGGAAGAGGGGCTAAGTGTTGAGCCTAGGGGCTTAAGTCCTTGGGAATAATATTTTAATATTATTCCAAAAAGACATGTGAAATGTATGTTTTATCCTAAGTTCCTGGAAGGGGAACATGTGCAAAAAGGGAACACATGCTATGAAGTGCATGCAGCTTCATGGGTGACAAGTGTCAACCCAAGCGCATGCAGTTAAAACGGTGGAAATGAGACGTGTTGGGGGTTCCGCTTCCAGTCCCGTCGACTGCTACATAGGTTCCTCCTCCATTTTCCACCGTCGATCATCTGAACGTGAATCCCGTCTGACTTCTACAAGAATACCCTCACGCAACTCTAAAACTGGGGGAAAGGTCTGTGTTTGTTTTGGGGAAAGCCGGTACACCCTCTGTTCTGAACCATCGAGCCTGTGTGTGGGATCTCTGTACACCTTGCACTGTCCTGAAACCATAACCGTGAGTCTATCCAATAATTACTGAGCCTAGTTGGGTTGAAGTATGTGTCTGTCACTTGTTTGGGAAGCTCGTGTCTATTTTCCCAGTTGACTGTTGTGGCCATGCAGTGCTGGACTATGCCTGGCTTACTGGCCAGTGTAAGTTTGTACTGATCCTGTGTGTAACCTCTCTTCAGGTGAGGGAGGTTATTGTTGTTGGAAGCGGCAGGTTGTTAGGCCTGTGAGCAGCTCTCTCCAGGAGAGAGAGAGTTTGTTGGGAAGTGGTTTTCTCCCAGAGAGAGTCCAGCACCAACTACGGAGCTCTGAGACTTCTTGATCCAGCCTGTTGCCGAGACCCAGAGAGGGAGGTGAAGCACCGATGGACTGTGCTTGTGAAGGTGTATACTCCTAGGTGGAACATGCATGTGGGGAATGAGAGTCTGTGAGTGGTGGGTGTAAGAAGGCATCCTGGGAAGAATCCTTCCAGTGATTCTGTGCAGATTTCCCTGTAACCTCAGACTAGCCTAGGATTCCTTACCTTGGGTGGAACTTAGTCCTAGCTCAGGGGTGACCTACTACTAAGAGTGATGAGCAGTGTGGTCTAAGGCTTGGAGGTTCATGGAAGGTCGGCACATGGTTGGTGGAATTACCACAGTTTCAAAGATAAGTATCAACTTATGCTTTAATTATGTTTTGCATGCCTGTGTTGCTTATAATTATCATGTATTCTGCTGTAATCATGAATTACTGTTAAGTCCATTAAATATGCATATTAGCAGTAATCTTGTGCCTACTCTGATTTAAATGTGTTTCATTTTATTAAATTCATGTTATATATATAAATAAGTATGTGATTGTTGTTCCTCACAGTAGCGTCTGTCCGTCCAGCAGTTGGATGAAGGCCGGGGGAGCGTTACAAGTTTTCTCTAAAATTTAATGGTGTTAGCAAAACCATTGCAGGGATCACTTTTCCAGTGTTAGAGGAGACCATATCAACTACTGCAGAGATTCCCATGCAGGGTGAGAAGTGGTTTAAAGGTATGCCATTTAGATCCTTCATTTAGATCAGAAGATTGGTGCCACCATTCCCAAGGAATATGTTTTGGAACCTTATGAGAATCTTTTGAGGGTAATCCAGAAATACTTTACTTGTGAGGGTAGGTTTGACAGGGTATATCAATACCACATTAGGCTCCTGATGCATTTCACGGGGAAAAACCTCCTAAACTTACCCTTCTACCTATATGGAAGCCTTGGAAAAATGACAGACAGAGTCTCAGCTAGAGCTGACCAGCCAAAGAGTATCCTATTCTATTTTTCCTTGGTGAAATGGTTGGTGGTTGAATAGGTTGGAAAGTTAAATAGGGACTGTGATTCCTTCTTGACCTCAACAAACATTTCCCTGGATCCTAAAAGAGATTCCCCCTTGTCTATTGATAAATCAACATCTCATAGTTCAAGGGAAAAAGGAGGAGGTGTTGTTGAAAGGGGAAAAGGAAAAGTGATTGAAAATCCATCACTTAGCCAGCCAATCTCGAAGAAAAGAAGAAAACTACAATTCATTGATGAACCCAAGGAGACACAGGCTCCTAATAAACCACTCACCAGGTCATCTCCTAGGAGGTTTCCCATACCCACAATTCAGACAGAGTTTGTTGAATTTGCAGCCCAAGAGATTGATGAGGAGCAAGTGAAACCAGGGGAGAAAGATGCAGATGTCAAAGAGATGCAACAACAACTCAAGAAAGCTCAACATATTATAGCCCAACTCTACGAGGAGAACAAAGAATTGAAAAGGAAACTAACAGAGAAGACTCCTAAATTACAAACACCACAGAGTAAAGCAAGTCATAAATCTCCTACTTCACCCACAAAAGGAGAAAAGAACATAAAATGGCTAAATAAGTAGCTAAGAGAAGCTCAAGACCAGATCATCGAGATTAGGGAAGAGAAGAGAATATCAAAGGAAGGGATCATGAATCATTACAAGGGATGCAGACCAGCCATAGACAATGCATGTGTAGTCATTTCTAATGCTTAGTCAAAGTTGAAGAGGAATGAAACTTTGTTGAGGCAGGTGGGAAATTTAAAGAGACATAACTTCTCATTGAGAAAGGTAAACATGACCTTGCGGCTACAAGTGAAATTGGATAAAAAAGCTAAGGAAAAGATGCATGGTTCCCATCTTTTGCTGCCATCTGGATTCGCACGACCAACCTCAACATGAAGATTCGCTGCGCAAAGTCTCTACGCAAATGTTGTAGGAAGAACTTGCGCATCAATAACCAGATTCGTGACGCAAGGGTGACAGGATTGTCCAACAATACACTTGATCACTTGAGGTGCCCCCTAGATGGACCTGATGACTCATCACAACCACATGGTTGAATTTTTCTCAAGGATTAATGATTGTAAAATATATTTTGGTTATGTTATGATTGGCAAAACTAGATTTGCTATTTTTAGTAAATCTTGTAGAGGTTGGTGTTCTCTTTGAAAGCAACTAGATCCATGGTTCTAGGAATTAGTAGTTCAACCCCTAGCAACCAAGTATGGAATTAGTTTCTATATATGTTTGTTATTTTGATGTAAAGAGAGGTGAGTTGGTAGAAGTATAGAGATTTTGATCTTCAATGTAATTTTTTGGATCTAATAGAAATACAAATGCAAAATTCCTGAACTCCTTATGAAAAATATTCTAATGGTGGTGTTCTGAAGATTGCTCTCTCATCTTTGTATGTATTCCTTGTAAACTTACTTTCATCTGCACTTTTCTTCTGTTTAAATTGGATATTTAAAGGTCTAGAATTCATCAAATGGTGCTCCATACTTAAATGATTTAAACTCTGTTTATTCTTCTTAACTAAGGTCAGAATTCATCTTTTATGGTGCTCTAATTACATTATGTGTTTATGTTCCTCTTTCACCCTAATTAATCAAATTCAAAACTGAAATTTCATCACCTCATTTAGCCTTTGTTCCTCTGGGGAGTTCTACATACCAGACATTATTTTCTTTTGTTTTCATGGGTTGAATCCATAGCCCTAGATATACTATACCTCTTTGCCAGCAAACCTTGAAAAAAGATATCTTAAAAATCTAAAACCTAGCCATCAGTTCAAAAACAATCTATCTATAAGAGATCAAGTCTCAGAGAGACCCCTCTCTAGATTGGAAAGGCTAGTTTCGAGTCTTAAAGTTGGTTTGTAGGTTTCCTTTGTAAGTTGTTTCCTCAGCCAAAACAAATTACAGAGCGATAACATTTTGGCGTCATTGTTGGGGACGAAATTGAAAATTTTCCTTGGGAAAGAACGACTTAAAGATTTAGATTTGATTCCTGAGGGTAACAATG
Organism: Picea engelmannii; assembly: GCA_009831015.1. Taxonomy (NCBI): domain Eukaryota; kingdom Viridiplantae; phylum Streptophyta; class Pinopsida; order Pinales; family Pinaceae; genus Picea; species Picea engelmannii. Next base: position 913,319 of record ML779872.1, on the reverse strand, counting down.
AATTAAACAACTTTATTGGCTAAACTAAATTTACTCTGGAAACTTCATTTAATAAGACCAATAGCATAGAGTATTTTGAATAAGAAATCCTAGATACCATGAGAATTTACACTAGAAGGAACCTTGATCCAGAGCCCATAGCCTCTGTGTCTGATCCTGAAAAACGCTTACATAAAAGAAAATAAAAAAGCATTGATGACATTGACTTTGATTTAAAATTTGAACAAACCTTGTTCAGATACAGATCAGAATCTAATTTGAATGAAACAATTTTTTATGAGAAAAGATTCCAAACTTTGATCTCAATCACGCCTATTCAAACTAGTGAAATTTCCACTCAGACTAATTAGCCAATTCAAACTCCTCCTAGAGATGTGGAAGCCATTTTGCTCCTCTTGTCTTGCCTGCCCAATTACATGATTTACCTCAGAATTATGCCCAAAGGATTAAATCATATGATGCTGAGGAAAATGCTTCAGCTCGAAAACACTGGGATTGGATCAATGATTTTGTTGACCTAGAGGAGTTATATCATGAGGATGCAAAAGTAAGGCTATTTGCACAAAGTCTTTCAAGAGAAGTCAGAAAATGGTTCAAGGCTCTTCCAGTAGAAAGAATCCTTGATTTTGCAGTCTTTGAAACACTTTTCCTTGCAAGGTGGGGTGACAAGAAGAATCCCCTTTAGTTGCTAACTCAGTACAATAACATAAAGAGATTACCTAATGAAACAGTACAAGAGTTTTCAACCAGATTCATGAGGGTCTATAATTCAATCCCCACTAAAGTTAAACCCCCTCCTAGAGCTTCCCAACTTCGTTATGTTGATTCTTTTGAAATTGACTTTGCATTGTTGTTGAGAGAAAGAATATCTACTATACTAGATGACATGATGAGTAATGCAATTGAATTGGAGGTAAATCTGATGGCTTCAGGGAAGATTAAGCACAATCCTAAAATTGATATGAAAAAGATTCAAGGAGAGGCACAACTATCAACTTCTCAGTCATCGGATGAAAAATTTGAGTTGATGATGAAGACTCTGGAAAGGTTGATGGAAAAAATTTCCTTGGATAATAAGCCTTCCACCAGAGACCAAAATGATTTTCAGCCCAGAAATCAAAACTTTAGAAGAGCTTGTTGATGGGAAAAAATGACCGTCCATCAACTGGGAGAGTGGAACCGGTCCGGGGTTGTCTAAATAACCCAAGTCGTTTGGAATGGACCACCCTGACGAGTTTAACGGCTCCGTTGGCCGCTCTAAGGTCTCCTAAGAAAACCAAAGAGAAAAGATGATCTGAGCTAAGTAATCTAAACTAAGGAAACTAGAAACTAATAAAAATTAACTAAAACAAACTAACTAACTAAATAAAAGAAATTAAACTAAAATAGAGGAAACTAGAAACTAATAAAACAAATAAAGGAACTAATATATAAAATATAAACTATCCAAACTATTCTATTTACAAACTACAAATTACTCTTATAATAACTCAAATCAACTATCTAATTATCAATGTAATTACAGTTTATTCACAAATATACATTGGATACAATCTACAGATTTGAATAAACCTATGAAACTAATTTGCTTGTTGTCCCAAGACAGCGAAGATAACTCTTTTTTGATTTTATGATTTATGAATAAGAAAGTAAACTAACTGAAATTAAAACAAATCAAAATCATATCTATATTAAACTACTTAATAAAAGCAGTAAACTAAATACTAATTGACCTGGAAACGCTCCAAGTCTGCCCTGTGTATGATGACTTCTAAGCTGATTGGAGGAGGGAAACTCACACCGTTAAGTCCTTAAGATTTTCGGAAACGATCAGCTATGCTGCTTCTTGAAGTATGTTACAGGACAAACAAGACATAAAAGAATATCATAACAATTTTCTGATTATAAATTCCTGCAAAAGGGAAACCTATTATGCAGCAAATCTATATATTACAGTTCGATTTATGAAGAAGACAAAGCTATGATTCACAAATTGAACTAACAACTGTTATGTCTTTAATCTATTTGGAAGAAACAAGATATGGATAACAGAAATAAATTATATCATTTGAATTTGATTTAGATAACAAAGTAATACTAAACCATAAACATAATGATATACAAAACTTGGAACACAATGTTGATATATTGAAAAGAAAAAGCTATGACAAAACACCAATTCTGTTCCAGTCTGAATCAAAACTCCATATCCTTGTTCTCCCACAACTCAGGATGAACATTATTACAAAAACCATAGGTTTATATAGGTTTCTCATAAGGTAAAACATCCTTGTGAATAATAGCAAATAGTTTTACACAATCTGGGAGATATCCCAAAATCTCCTAAACTAAGGAAATAAAATGCAAGTAAAATTTGTATATCATCCCCTAACTGCTCATGATATCTATTGCCAATTGGAATTTTCCCACAATAGAACACACAGATCAAATTAGAAGGATGTTTTATTAGGAAAACAATAAAAAATTGACTTTACAGACTCAGCTACAGAATCATCTGATTCTGTAGCTAGTCAAAATAGCAAACATGACCAGATATATAATCAAATCAAATCGAATCCAAAACTAATTACTAATGATTCGATTATTCCTTATCTTTTAAATTAAACCAAATCAAAACTAATGTAAATCGGGACAGAGTAAGAACGCTCTGTTTTTCCAATTGACATAAAATCGAATCAAATCTTAACAATACTGTTTCATAAATACAATCAATGGTAAACCAATTCGCATGAAATACAAACAATCATTATTGATTCGCATAAGATTCATATCATTTAATCCATTGCCAACATAGAAAGCCATTACGATTTTGTGCATCACTATATCCATAGAATCCAACTATAGAAAACATTCGTTGAGTTTCCAATAGTTCATAGGTATGACCGAAATAAAGGTCGTAACTGTCATTGACTAGTTATAGTCATAACAACAGATCGATATCATTCAGTTAAAATCACAATGTATAAATTGCTTCCAATATAATCGGATGAAATCATACTCCATAAATATCGACTCAACAGTCCTCATGTTTGATCACCTCATAGTCGACAGACAGAGTTTTGACAGAGTCAACAGAATCCATAATACAAACCGGGCATACAACTGAATTTAATTATAGACACAAATCGTAAGAATTGATATGATCAATCCATCCCTGTAATCTCAATCAAATAATATATTTGTTACCATCGAAATACAGTTCAAATCGTAACAGCTACTATTGTTATTCATTCGAAATTTGATTATGTAACAAATGATATACGAAATGGTCCTAACATAGAATATACAATCAGCATAGCTAACCAATTTGCCCATCATATCGCACAAGATATAACCAAATCAAACAGAGATATCGTTTGTATTTCAACAATAGAAAAGATATCAAATAACAGAATATTCAAATCAAATCATGATCAATCAAATTAAATCTAATCAAAACCAATCTGGAAATCAATAATCAAAACTTATATACAACAAATGCATGACAGAGCAAGTCAACAATGTATACAGAGCTTATGATCATGCCATATAAAAGAGTGAAAGTTATACCATTACAGTTGTTGAGGCTATGTCAATTTTGAATTGACAATTGTTGTAGCAGACTCGACATTTTTGAACAAAATTGAACCAGTAGTTCGTTGCTTCTTGTCGTTGGGTTGCACCTTTGCATTCTGACCAGTGAGCTTTGCTACTTGGTTTTCCAAATCGTGGATTTTGGATTGCAACCTTGGGACATCCAAGTAGTATCTCTCCAACCACAACCGACATTGATCACAAGGTGGAGTAATAGGTTGAGCAGTCGAGGGTTTCGACAATTCACCGAGGGTCCCAGGAGGTGGTTCAATACCAGGGAAGTCAGGGTTATCCCGTAGACAAGGAGGTAAATTCTTGACAAAATCATAAGGGGGTTTGTCACACAAGCTCTCAGAGTAAGGATACTCTTCGGCGAGAAAACGTTCAATGCTTGAATCAGAATCTTCACTGACCACGATAGGCTCTGATTTGGCAAGGGGTTTAGGTTTATTCCTCGCCATGCGAGAGATCAACCTTGCATTTTTCTTGCCTCTAGCATTCGTTCTAGCTTTAGCTTTAGGCTGTTTGGTCACGGGTTTGTCAATGTCGACCTGTTTAGTCACAGCCATAGGCACATTCGCAGGTGAGTCGGGTTTAGGTTTGGGTAGCAAAATGTTATAAGGCACAGGGGGAACAGGTTGGGTTTCGGTCACCATGGGCTTATCAACCTGTGGAGGGTTTGATTCTTCGAAGCCATTACGACTAAGAAAATCATGCCAAGAATCACGACGTAACCCTAATTCGTATACCACACAAATTTTAATCAATCCCACATGGAAGAGACTGGTATCAGCCTGGCTGCGTTTGTAACGCTTGGCCATCTTGAACAAACTTCTGTGTAGGTAGTGGGGCATATTAAGTTCGAAACCCATAAAAACCATCAATAAATGAAGGTGAAACAGAAAGACAAACCCGTACCTTCCCTCGCAAGTAATAAATTGCTTGATTACCATGAGGAGATCATGCCAGCGGGGTTTCAACATCTTTGCAGGCAAACCTCTATCGCAGGAGTTCACTGTGTGAGATTGGAACAGTAATGTCCACGGGACATCGTTTACCTTGCAACTTTTCGACCATTTTTGTCCCGTGACAGGCAGGCTGGTTGCCAAGTTGAGGAACTGTTCAGTGATTTCAAGCTGGACATCTCCAACTTTGGCTCGGCAGCCATCGAATGACAAAGCAAATTACCGAGCCACAGTGTGGTTATAACCATCAAATTTCCTTATGAAAGCAAGCCACCCGAATTCTTCCAAGTCGCTATACGCGCCATCAAACATCAACAGTGCTTGGCACCCATTGGGCTCAGCCCTCACGACAGGAGCCATGGCTTCTTTGCATGGTGGGGTTTGGACCGAACAAACAATGCACAGGGTCAAAAAAGATAGGGTTTAACAACTTCAGCGCTCAAAGAGGCAGAAATTAACTGTATGCGTGCAAAGGTGGTGGGATTACCACCGCCATGCAATGTATTAATGACTGTGTACAGTGTTGTTCCATCCGAAATAATAATTGTTTAAACCATACGTATCGGCCAACCAAATAGGTGTACAAACATATCAACGTGCCATCCATCCGAAATAGAACCAATATCATATGCTATAATCATACGCCAAGTGTTCAGTTCTTTCAAACACGACATCCACCATTAACCAATGATCTGTCGTGTCAATCCAACGTTTTGAACCCATGTTAATTCAATCATGCCAATGCATAGTTTAAAACTATGATCGATCAATGTAATATCAACTCACAAAACAATGTACCGAGCAAGGGTTCAAACCATAAAATCGAAAATCAAAAAGGTTGATCAATGCGCCTTTGCAAAACTCAAACTATTGCCACTTTATATTAAATCAAACCTATGATATTGCCAATGTGTTTTTAGCATAATCAAAGTGTAAAAATATTGCAACCAATGACCATATGAAAACGATAATTTAAGAGTTCAAAACAATAAAATTTATATCATATATATAACAAAAATCAATTATGACCCTCATGACATCAAACGTAACTCATAACTTAACATTTTCAATACTTTATCAAAAAAAATCAAGTTGCACAATTAAAGTGAATGGATATAGTTTGAAAGAAACTTTTGCAGTGATGTGATAAACCAATGGTCAAGCAAATCAATAAAAGACGACGACAGTCCAGACAACGAGAGAGGTGTTTTCACACTTTCAGTTGTGAAAACTGAATCGAAATCAAATTGTAATTGTCACAAAGATGAAACAAATGTCTAGTTGTGCAATGCGACGATACTTTTTCGTTTAGAAGACAAGAGGTGTAGGCATCTTTTTTAGAGCAATTAAAAAAAAATTAGTTGGTTGCCAACAGAGCTCCAGTTCCACATATTAGGCAAAGAGACTAGAGAAATCAAGGTGATCAGCAAATAAAACCTCCTTTGCAAAACAATATATCTATCAGAGATCAAGTCTCAGAGAGATCCCTCTCTAGATTGGAAAGGCTAGTTTCCAGTCTTAAAGTGGGTTTGTAGGTTACCTTTGTAAGTTGTTTCCTCAGCCAAAACAAATTATATAGCGATAATATTTTGGTGTCGTTGTCGGGGACGAAATTGAAAATTTTCCCTAGGAAAGAACGACTTAAAGCTTTAGATTTGATTCCTGAGGGTAACAGTGAATCAGACACCTTCATTGACTGAACTAAATTTACCCTGGTGACTTCAATTAATAAGACCAATAGCATAAAGTATTTTGAATAAGAAATCTTGGATCCTAGGAGAATTTACACTAGAAGGAACCCTAATCTAGAGACCATAGCCTCTGTGTCTGATCCTGAAAAACTCTTACATAAAAGAAAAGAAAAAATAATTGACTCATTTTCTTACCTGGACATAAATCTATCTTTTCCCAAAGATGGGATAAAAAGCATTGATGACATTGACTTTGATTTAAAATTTGAACAAACCTTGTTCAGATCCAGATTAGAATCTAATTTGAATGAAACCATTTTTTATGAGAAAAGATTCCAAACTTTGATCTCAATCACGCCTATTCAAACTAGTGCAATTTCCACTCAGACTAATAATCCAATTCAAACTCATCCTAGAGCCATGGTAGCCAGATTTTCTCCTCTTGTCTTGCCTGCCCAATTACATGATTTACCTCAGAATTATGCCCAAAGGATTAAATCATATGATGTTGAGGAAAATGCTTCAGCTCAAAAACACTGGGATTGGTTCAATGATTTTGTTGACCTAGAGGAGGTATATCACGAGGATGAAAAAGTAAGGATGTTTGCACAAAGTCTTTTAGAAGAATTCAGAAAATGGTTCAAGGCTCTTCCAGTAGCAAGAATCCCTAATGTTGCAGTCTTTGAAACACTTTTCCTTGCAAGGTGGGGTGACAAGAAGAATCCAATTCAGTTTCTAACTTAGTACAATAACATAAAGAGATCACCTAATGAAACAGTACAAGAGTTTTCAACCAGATTCATGAGGGTCTATAATTCAATCCCCATTGAAGTTAAACCCCCTCCTGGAGCTTCCCAACTTCGTTATGTTGATTCTTTTGAAATTGAATTTGCATTGTTGTTGAGATAAAGAAGATCTACTACACTAGATGACATGATGAGTGATGCAATTGAAGTGGAGGTAAATATGATGGCTCAAGGAAGATTAAGCACAATCCTGAAATTGATATGAAAAAGCTTCAAGGAGAGGCACAACCCTCAACTTCTCAGTCATCGGATGAAAAATTTGAGTTGATGATGAAGACTATGGAAAGGTTGATGGAAAAAATTTCCTTGGATAATAAGCCTTCCACCAGAGACCAAAATAATTTTCAGCCCAGAAATCAAAACTTTAGAAGAGCTCCAGTTCCACATATCAGGCAAAGAGACCAGAGAAATCAAGGTGATCAACAATTAAAACCTCCTTTCTAAAACAATCTATCTATCAAAGATCAAGTCTCAGAGAGAGCCCTCTTTAGATTGGAAAGGCTATTTTCCAATATTAAACTTGGTTTGTAGGTTACCTTTGTAAGTTGTTTCCTCAACCAAAACAAATTACAAAGCGATAACAAAATCAACATAAACTTTGTCTAAAATATCTATTCAAGATATGAATTAAAACAAGGGAAAACCACTCATCAAGTACATATAATAGGGATGAAAAAAATCCATAGACCAACCATCAAAACAAACTTGAGTGATTCAAGGTCATCGTTACATCCTCCATAACCCTCCTAGCCACCAATCAAACTTGATAATTTCTTTTCCCTTCGAAAACTTGCAACAATAACCCAAAAAAACAGACAAACCAACTATTAACGTCCAAAATTCAGCATGCTATACTCAAGAAATCAATAACAAGATACCTAACTAACCAATACCTCCAAGGAATAACTATCATAACAACATTCTGCAGCTACCCCTGAACCACAAAAAATGAAATCATTTGATATGAAAAACTAAAGTGAGAACAAAGAAGAATAACAATCATTGACTCTGAGAAAAACCAACAATACTTGGGTGCTTCTATTTAACAAGTTCTCAATTATTACATAACAATCATCTTATTTATAGACCTTGGGGTTAGGGTTACCATATCCAATATCAAAGTTACATTGGGGTTGGAAAACACTTGCCACTTTAGTATAAGTGACAAGTTTCACGTTATAAAAGATTCCAAAAATGTTTTACATAAAGCAAAACATTATTCTAACTTTTGAAAAGGAAAATAAATACGTATATAAGAGACTACATTTCAACCTTTAGTAATCTTGTTCTTGTTTCTATAAATTGATTGAAGGATGTGTGTCAAAATGTTCCTTATATGAATACCAGAGTTGATGAGAAGAAGGCCCATGATTGGATATCCTTTAGTCTTCTTCTAGAGAAAAAGAGGGCTTCAAACAATGTGAAAATACTTGTATATAATCATTGTTTACACATTCCATATGAATAAAAATCACCCTCTTCACTGTGTGTTGTGCTCCCATTGATTGGCAACTTTTGGCCTCAATTTGGGCTTGAATTGGGAAAAAAGGACTATGATCTAAAATGGTGCTTAGTTGTGCCAAGGTGTAAGAAATACATCCAAGGTGTAAGAAATACATGGATTTGACTCCAAATATGGCATAAGTGTTATTTTTCACTCTTGGATCATTTTTCCTTTCATTTAGTACAAGTTGGGCTCAAATTGAGTGATATTTGACCTCCAAACAACCTCTAGAAATCGTTAAATTTCTACATAAATTTGAAAAAAAAGCTAAAAACTCTAAAATCGTAGTGCAAATCTAAATTTGGGGTTATTGTTAATGTTTTACCAAGATTTAAGTGAAATATTTTTCCTTTCATTCATGGAAATTTGGCTTAGATTAGGCCCAATTTCACCTCTTTTGACAATAATTCCAACACAAATTATTGCTACCCTACCATTCCTGGCCTTTTCTTTGAAACATTTTGTTGTTTCATTGTTACATAGTGTTTTATATGCATAGGGTTATTTGATAGTGATATATGGGTTCTTTTTTATCTCAATTCAGCCTCTGAATATCTAAGTTATGTCCAAATTTTCTTGGGGACCTCTTTTCCACAAAAAATCAAGTTTCTATGAATTAACTATATATATTGATTTTTTTTTTAATTGTTTTTTTAATTTTTGGGCCACTAGAGCCTTGTGGATCCTAGATGGTCCACTGGGGTGGTAGGAAAAGAAAGGACTTTGTTTTATATGAAGAGGGTGGTTGTGGTAGTGGTTTGGCAAATAAGGTAGCAACCCACCACCATTGGTGGTGGTGGTGGTGACAAGGAAGTGGGGAGGATAGAGAAACAAAGAGAATGGTGGAGGTCACCACTAGAGGTGGAAATAGTCCCAGTAGGTAAAAGGAAGAGGGGAAATATCAACCGATCACTTCGCTTGACCTCGTGTTTGACTCCTGTGTCAGAGGAGCTTTCCAGACTAATGTTAATTATTACTATTGGATTTTACACTCTCTAGTATTCTATAGTCTCATTCATGTGGCCTTGAAGAGTTAAATCTCCACCCTACTATCAAGGCCCTAAAATCCTAGACTTGTTGGTTTTCTATCAAAGAAAACAAAGTCTAATTGATTTTAGATTATGTGCCTTATTCCTTTTGATGGTTGTTTGTAACTCAATAGGATAAGCGGAAGTGGACTAGATGGTGTTATGAATTGACTCCAAAATCATGCAGAAAGAATGAAATGCAAATATTTTCTTTCAATGAATTCTATCTGAGGAAATGAGAGGAGCTCTTTTTCTTTTTAATTCCAAACTATGCAAGACAAGCTCTTTAAAATGTTTACCAACAAAAAACTCCACCTATGAATGTAGAATGCAAAACATTTTGTTTTCTTCTTTTCAAATTTCATGAAAACTCAAAAGAGATTCTTCTTTTGATTTCTCTTTCAAAGAGAATGAAATACCTCAATGACACTTGCAAAGGATCCCAAATCTAAAGAAGGTGAAGAAAACAAGCACTCAACTAGGCTAAAAGAATCCAAACACAAGGAAACTTTCAACACTTATTCAAACAAGAACCCAAACATGCAAAGTAAAAGAAAACCACTTTTGAAACCTAAAAATTCAAATAGAAATGATCAAACATCAATGAAAAGTTGCAGTAAGGCCAAAGAGCTCAGGAGTGCATTTAATATATTACAATTTTTCCCAAGAAGACAAGAACGAGAAACTCAAAAACAAGGCTTAATGCAACATATGCAATCCCAAATCAAAGAAAAGGACTCCAAAAGAAAACAAGTAAAACACTTAGAATTTATTGGAATCAACGTAACAGAGGTTTGAATACCTACAAATGATAAGGATCAAACTAATTATGACATAGACTTTTCCAAAGGATCAAGTTAAACTAGGGAAGTGTACATTTCACAATTTGAAGGAATTGCAAACTCAAAAGAGGCAAGAAAAATATGATAATCATTGAACTACAATCATTCAAAGACACAATCATGCATGGAGGATTCTTATGTAAAGGTATGAGATAAAGAAATGATATAAAGGAGGGAAAATGAGCTCCAAATTCACCCAGAACAAGGATTATCGCTCATGTAATAATGCAGACAGAGTGATAATCAAGGTTTCATCACTCCTCAATACACTGAGGGGGGGAGATAATCAAGGTTTCATCACTCCCTAATACACTGCTAGGGAGTGATAATCATGGTATTATTTCCATGTATTCCCTTATAGGGGAGGGATAAAGTCTTGAAAGTGGTGAGAAAGACAAAAGTTTTCTCAGATCTAAGAAAGGGTTAGGTGTTTGACTCAATGAACTTCCCAATGATGATGAGGGAAGGGGATAAATCAAAGAAAAATCATCCAACTTGACAAGATCAAGTAACAATCAAGACTCAAAAGGATAGAAATCAATAAGGAAATATCAAGATGATCTTTCCCAATGGAATCGCCAATTTCTATTGTGGAAATTTTTTCCCCACAGACAGGTGAAGCTCCACTTGGATCAAGATCCCTTTGATCCAATACAAAGAGAAACAAATGGTTATTACTTCCCCCCTAGATCTACTCTCTATGTCAAAAATTAGAATGAGAAGAGAAGGATATATGACTCACCTGTTTTACATCATTTTTCCTTGTTGCTCTAGCCCTTGATCTTGATGTCCAAGCTCCAAGAGAAGTCTTGTAAAGAACACAACAATGCCTTCGTCTTATACACTATATTTTCAAGTAGAAAAGATCTATTAATGATGAATTAGAAAACAATATAAATGCATATAGTGAACACATAGGAATGGGGGGAATAGGACAAGTTATATATTAATGGAAAGCAATCAATAGTGAAGTAGTTACAATCTCAATCTTGCTGCTACAATCTCAATCTTGATGTTGCAGCAACTCCTCCAAGCTCTCCTTTCTATCCCCTTGAATGTCACAAAATCATAGGTATGATGCTCTAAGTTCTCTACCCTTTCACTCAAACATGGCCTCCATTAAATAGGAATTGAGGAATCACAACCATAGGATATTTTTGAGGAGGGGATGTGATCAAATGAGGATTTGGCTGAAAAAACAAGATTGACCTTGCCTGGAATAGAAGGTAGCTTGAACCAATCTCTCAACCAACTAAAGTCTCCCAGAAACAACCTCACAAATCAAGGCATGATGATTGCAACTAATTCACCGCTCCCCCATAACTGAGCACAGGGAAATATTATCACTCCCCTATAACTGATCAAGGAGAAATGATCTAGGTTTATCCCTCCTTGTATATGGGTAGGGGGGTGATGAAGCTAAAACAAGGCCAAAATATCAAGGAAAAATGTATTATTTTGACCTTCAACTGATAGGTTTATTCTTCAACATGTCTAGGGATTATGACATACACTTTATCATGGTGAAAAAGTTGTGATACTCGAGTGCGACACTTGGTAAAGTGAGAAACGTAGGTGTCTAGCAGATGCGACACTTAAGTGAAACACTTGGTAATGCGACACTTGCAACACTTAAGTGTGACATTTGGTAGTAAAATACTTGCAACACTTACGAAACTTAAGTGTGACATTTGGTATTGAAACACTTAGATGTGTAACACCCAAGGGGGCCCGAGATTTCCCCCCCTAGTTATGTGGACCATTTTGCTCTAGGGAAGCACCCCCAAAATTTGTTTTCAATAGTTTTTGCTATTTTAGAGTTTTTTACTATTTTTAACAGTTTCTAAATTAATCCCAGATAAGGGATTAGGGTTTTGGTAGCTGCAAAATACCTAAAATATTGTATATATTATATTTTGAATGGTGAAATTAATACGATGAAGAGTTGATAGGCGCAACACCAATGAAGGTTGGTTTTCTCCCAATTAAGGGTTTCCAACATAAATCTCTATGTACTATGTGTATGAGCAATTGATTAATTTAAGTTTTGATTAAGAATCTGTATGCATTGTTTTACTTCACAGGTTTAAAACTTACATGTGGTATCAAAGAACATTTTTTGGCTTGAATGAGACACCTTTATTGTTGAGGGTTTGGCTTGGTCTTGATAGATCAAGTTTATCTTGGGTCTATGATAAACTTGGGTTCAGTGGGATCTTTGCAGTGGTGATTCATGTGTTGAAAGAGAATGATGAGTAGTTCTAGAATCAATATTGAAAAGTTCAACCGTAAAAAAATTGAGGTATGGAAGCTCAAGATGGAGGAGCTTCTTGTAGACAAAGAAAAATGGATCGTTGTGCATCCTAGTACACAAATTATTCATACGCAACCTACTGGTACACAATATATTGGTACAAAAACTACTAGTACTCAATCTATTGGTATGTTGAAAGAAGATTGGGAGAAGCTGGATAGAAGAGTGAAGAGTATGATTCGACTTTTCTTGGCAGATCGGTGTTACTGAATGTGTTAGGAGAATCTACATTCGAAGAACTATGGGAAAAGTTGGGGAATTTGTATTAGTCAAAGTCCCGGGTAAACAAGTTGTTTCTTTGAAAGAATCTATATCATCTTAGGATGGAATATGGATACTTTGTCACAAAGAAACTAAATTCCTTCAATACTCTGGTAAGTCAACTTGTCTCTGTTAATATAGTTGTTATAGCAATATTTGCCTCACCCCATGCAAACTTGCTCAGAAGGCCTTTTCCATTTCCCTATGCAAACTTAAATTCCCTTTTTGTAGTTCCCAGAGCTAAAAATTGTATTTATCAACATATACGCACCCTAACAGCTATACAACATGCATATACGTAGGTTGCACCATTACAACCCATGTACATCAGGTTTTGTGCTCAAAATTAAAAAAATGGTGTCGGGTTTCCATGTCATGTCACGAGATCCATGATCCTTGACCTTCCATATACTGGAAACATTCTGACTTGGCCCTTCAATTCCATTTGAAGGCTATATATGAGCCATGTACAAGTTGTGGAAAGGAGGAGAAGAATTCAACTTTGAGAGAAAAGTTACTCTGGAGAAATTATTCACTTCATATTGAGTCTACATCCCTTTGTCCTTTTAAGTCTGAAAACATTGTTCAACCCCCAAGCTCTTCCCTATTTGATTGAGAACCTCATTGTCTCTCTTATATGAGCTTGACATTGGTGGAGGATTGAAGTGGTGGAGGCCCAGCTAGAAGGGACTTTGTTTCTCAATTCCGAACGTGCCGACATGGAAGTTTGTCATTCATACACTTTTGTTGATTACATTTTAATAGAAATACTCTTTTCTCATCCAATTAATGTCTTGCAAATATTTGAATTGTTATTCCATGGGAATATTTGTTATGAATATTGATGGATTACATTATTGTATGTGCTAAATTTATATATTATCACCATATGCTTGTGTATTTGGGTTGTTGAGGACAAGTTGCAGGTGTATTTCTTTGAGTCAAGTGCTCAACGGCGGACTTCATCGAATGTATGGACAAGGTAGGTTCTTTATCTTGTCTTGTTAGCATATTTGTTTGTATAGCATACTTGAGACTGGAGTTGATTTTTGTAGTCATTTCCATCTGTTGTGGTTTACCACATGCCATAGAGTGATTTTCCTCCTAACAGAATTGGCGACCATACTGGGGATTGAATCTTCTTTTTGGGGTTTGGAGTGTTTTTCTCCTTTGATTTCTCTCATTTATCTTGAGTTTCTTATCGTCTAATTGCTTGACAGCCTTTGTTCATTTTGAGTCTGAGTTTCATGGCCTTATCCTTAACCTGACAGTATTTCAATACATATACATGGTTGTTTTCCTGATAGTCATGTACATACGTGAGTTGTCGTTCTGTAGGAAGCATATATACACAGTTTTCTCCTAAAAAGTCATGTACATCATCCTTGTTTGCTTGATTGTTGAGTTTGATGTTTTATGGGTAGGTGTTTATGGTTGTTGAGTCTTCTTAGTTCTCTTTCATGACTATTAAGTTCCTGCAGAGTGATAGGAAACCTTTCTTTGGTTGAATTTTTGGGCAGTCTTTCTTTCTCATCATTTTTGTTTCATTGGTTGTCCTTGCATCTTGGGTTGGGTGTTTTCTTCTTGATATCCTGCTTGGTCTATATCTTTTACTTACAGTAAGATATTTATATCAAGTTGTTGTTTTGTCCTTGCATTTTCATTCTTTTATATTGAAAATACAAAAAATACATTTTACATTGTTGGCATTTGATCTTTTGTGTTCTTATCATTGATCCTAGTACATGAATGGAAAGATTGCATCTTATTTGAAATCACATAATTGAATTGAAAGTTGCATTTTGAGAAGCTTATCATTTATTGGGAATTGAAGTTAGGACTTTGCATTATACTCATATTCATTTCTTTTACTTGTTGAGTCATAACATCATTAGTTTCACGACCGCACCTTTTTGTGTAAACAAAGCTACTAAAAGTAACACTGATAAATTTAAAATTGATTAGAAACGATTTTATTTTTTCAGGGTGCACAAACTAGCTTACAATTTAGAGCCTTGGAATAGGATTTTGTAAGTAAACTTCTCCAAGGCTATTAAACTCAATGTATGTGTCTGAATAAGGGAGTGGTGAAATACATTGTATAATTGGTGACGTCAGGAGGCTTCTCTCACACCGAAGTTAAGCATGAGGTCACGCGAAGTCGGTTGAGGAGATATCCCTCGAATACCTTCTTAGCGTCAAAGCTATTTCTGGGGATCTATTTATATATGGGGGTCTTGCTAGTACCTTTACCTTTGTGAGAGGCAGTGCTTTCGAGATTTTGAGATTTGTTACCCTGCCAATACGGTAGACCTAACTTATGACTGTTCTCCTGCGCATTGGTTATATCGTGGTGACTTAGTTGCTTGACATAGGTAGCCACATAGGTTACTTGCAGGGGTTAGTTTGCAGGTACCCTAAGTCAAATAAGGGTTGGACATCACACAACCTTTATGGAGGATTACCTCTCCAGTGGAATCTAACTGACTGGTTGTTAAGCCCACGAGGGCCCTTATAACTGATTCTGATACCTCCAATCTTTTGAAGGGAGTCTCATGCCCCTCTTGGGTGAGACATACCTTCTCTAGTGAGGGAGGCCCCTTTTCAACCACTATATCATGTTTGTGTGCATTGGCCTTTTTTCTTTACTTTGGTGTGCTCTCTGATTATTAGTTGGCCTTAGGATTTTGTATTGCATCGTGAGTTTTCATTGCTATGGTTAGTGGAGCACCCATGACTCCCTCAACTAGTGTTACCCATCCCATGGTCTTTTCTCATTCCATGAGGATGAATCCTTTTGTATTTCTGAGTGGTAAGCCAAATCATGATACTCAGCCAATACCTTGGGCCTCTAATCTTTTTTCTCATGGTATTCCAGACATTTCTTCGCACTTGCTATCCTTTGTCTCATCACCTTATGTGAATCCTAGTTTTGGGTCTGGAGGCATGATGCCTCCTTATTATCCCCTTTCATTTGGTGGGAGTCATATCCCTCAAACAACTCCAACAGTAGGAGGTTGGAATCTTACTTCCTATGGATCCAATCCTATCTTCACTTTTCCAGGAGAAAGTGCTCAAATGGGCGGTCATTATACTTATTACATCTCGTCCATCTATCCTTCTTCTGCTATGTCAGTTCCTACAAACACTTTTCCCATGGTCAACCTTCATCTATCCTCTGTTGTTTCATCCGGGGGGAGTCAGTTTTATAGTATGGGAAACCCCCTTCATGAATTTCCTTCATCTAGGGGAAACATATATCCTCACCTGAGTAACCCTTGTCATGTCGCTATATCTTCGCAAGTGGCTTCCTCAATCACGATGCCCTTACAACCCTTTATGAATCAGTTTGGAGGAGGATACTATCTTGTTGAACAAGGCCATGGTGTATACTCGAACCCTTCCTGGACTACAATTTCTTAAACCATTCTTTCCTAGAACCTTGGTCTCAAATTCCGCAACAAACTGCCACCACCAGTCGAGTCACTACAAGTCATCTTGGAATTATATCACCAACCTCTACTAGTCATGTTGGAGATTGGTCAAAAACCTCTGCAAGCCATGTTGAAGACCAACAACCAGGCACTACAAGTCATGTTGGGGGCACAAATCTAGTCACTGCTAGTCACACCGCACATACATCAACAACCTATGCTATTCATATTGGGGATACATCACCAACCTCTTCTATTCATATTGGGGGTTCATCATCAACCTCTGCTAGTCATGTTGAAGGTTCGTCACCAACCTCTGCTAGTCATGTTGGGCATTGATCACCAACCTCTGCAAATCATGGTGGAGATATGCTACTAGCCTCTACAAGTCATGTTGGGATCATGTCACCAGCCACTGCAAGTCATGATGGGGGAATTCATATGATTGAGAAGACTTGACATATACGACGTAAGCCCAAGTTCCTTTGTAGGCTTTTCAAACGAGATTATCTTACTCGCTTGTTCCTTGCTACTGTTGTGGTACAAGAAGCATGGTCCTTGCCTGGGGGCCCTTTGGGTTCTGAGTCGTATTTGGTTTCCCAACTTTATTTAGTTGATACAGCGGTTGTGTCGATGCAATCTTCGGTCGACACCACTCCCGTTTTGGGAAGTGATGCATCTCTTGATCATGTTGTCTCGCATCCTATTCAACCAGCGGCCGTGTTGATGCAATCTTAGACTACCAACACTCCTGTTTTTTGGGGTGATGCATCTCTTGACCTTGTTGTATCGCATCCTATTCAACCAATAGTTGAATAAGTGGTCATGCCGATGCAATCTTTGGCCGATCCCACTCTTCTCTTGGAGAGTGAAAAGTCTAAGTGACATTGTCGATGCAATCTTCGGTCAACCCCACTCTTATTTTGGGGGGTGATGCTTCTTTTGACCATGTCCTTAGCATTTCTAGTTCTATACCTTCTGCACAAGGGATCATTCCACTCTCTTCAATTATGCTCCCTCCAAGTCCTAGGATGGTTTCCTTTGATTGGAATGATCTTGTGGAGCCTCGACTTCCTTCTTCTACACCCTTCCAGATAAGGTGCATTCTTCGATATATTGTAAATAAGGTAACCTTTGCAAGTATTTTATCCTCCTTGACTTGGAAAGATTTGGGTTTTCCCAAGATTGTGTCAACTATCTGTGAGTTGCTGACTTTTGATAGAAGTCCTACATGGGAGCCTTGGCCTCCCCCATGATATGCTACTTACAAAATCATCCTCGAGTCCTTTTTAAGCTCTTTTTCGACTCTCTCAAAAAGAGAAAAGATTGCCAAGAGAACTTGTCTCTTTCACACTCGTTAATTGGATTTGAAAGGACGTCTATTTGGAGTAAGTTTAACCCTTTTTCGGACCAAGTAGACTAATTTCAAAAAAGGAATACTTTAGTCACTAGTGTCTAGAAGAGTTCTTTGGGGTATTGTTTTATACTTTTTTGGGCCCAAGGGACTAAATTGACGAAAAAGGGCATTCTTTGGAGTCAAGTTGTAATTTCATCTCATTCTCTTGCTTCCAATATTGATCTTATTGTCAGTTCTAGCTTTCTCATTATAAGCCTATTATCTTAGTAGTTTGCATCATCATCCAAGCAAACCCTTGTTTATATCCTTTGCAGCTTGACACCTTGTACCCTAAGAGGAAACATTCCCCCGAGTGTCCATATCCTGCATGCACTTACTTGCATTGAGCATAGGTATGTTCCATTGTTGCAACTAGTTTCTTACTCGCGACACTCATTTCCTCCTATGTATCATAGCATTCATTTGACTATGAAAAAAAAAAATACGGGCAGGAAAAGAATATTATCTTATGTTGGAAATAGTCGTGTCACCTTTGAACATAGCACAAACTTTTGAGTCCACTTCACATCAAAATTTTGGATTTAGCATGACCTTAGGAAGTTGAGCTTGTTACTTAGAGTTTACTCCCCCGACTGGTTACCCTTTTAGTCCCTATGGAGAGTTTGATTGGTGCCTCCTGCATCACAAAGTTTCTATGTTGCTAGAGTCATCCATATGTCTCATGCTCTTGTTCAAAGGATTTCTATCATCCTGTTTCGTTCATTCCTCATAACTCCTGACTTTGCATGTCGGCCATACCCTCAGTGTGTCTCAGAGTTACATGAATTTGTAGTCATACCATGCACCTTGGTCTTACTTTCCTTATGGGTAGGTAACCTTGAACCCAACAGTCAAAATCTCCTCATTGGTCACTAACTGGGGGGTTTCCCTTGTGTTCGACGGTAAGAAATCTATTCACACGGTGGGATTCAAGAAGTGTCTTGGATGTCATTAGCCTTATTGGTGGTTTCCTCTCCTTTGTCGTCAGTTTTCCTTATTATCTTATACTCAAAGGGTCTTTTTCATGCACTGCTTTCATCTGGTGCATGAAAAATACGCACAGGTTCGTTAATTTGTGAACATGTTCTTCATCGGAGTTCCTCCAAATCATCAAGCTCCTTCTTTGTACCTCATGATGAATGATGAGAGATGCCTTAATGCTCTCCTTTTAGTGAGTCTCCTTCCATCAACTTCAGCCCATCTATTATGGTAATGAGACCTGGAGTCTTAATGAGTACCTAGAGGCTTGTAGTCATCAGTGGTAGGTTCTCTCACCATCGACAGTTGGGAATATATCAATGTCTCTTGATCGATGGATTCTTGAAGTGTTCGAACTCAACACCTTTATTCACACTTGTTAGAATGTACTCGGTGCCTTGATACCTACTTTCATTATCGATAGGTTGTCTCACATTTGTT
This sequence comes from Picea engelmannii, assembly GCA_009831015.1. Taxonomy (NCBI): domain Eukaryota; kingdom Viridiplantae; phylum Streptophyta; class Pinopsida; order Pinales; family Pinaceae; genus Picea; species Picea engelmannii. Next base: position 894,065 of record ML779872.1, on the reverse strand, counting down.
AATGATATACCTTAATGACCGGTAATCAAATGAAGTCTCATTGTGTTCGACCTCAACTCCTTTATTCACATGATGTAGACTTGCACCTTTGGTGGATTGTGTAGAAGACTTGAAGACATCAGTTCATAGTTGGATATGTCCTGAGCTGTTGCTATCATTTCATTGGACCAGTACCTATATGACTTCAGTGATCATAGGAGATCAAATTGTACTCCATGGTATATAGATATCTTTAGATTGATTTTGAGACTGGTTTTCACTAGGCCTTGTTCGTGACTATGACAGCCTATGGCATGTATCTACTTTTGTATTTTCTATTCATGGCCATGAACAACTATTTGGTATATTTCCACACGGATCTACAGTGTAATTCAAATTGGCACCCATGTGCACAAAGTCATTATGAAATGTAATATTCTTATGAGAAACTAGTTCGTTTGGTTGGGTATCCATTACTCCACTTCTAGGAATTATAATATATTTTGGCCATTCCAGATACTCCTCTGACCTCACACATTAGGGGGCATTTGATATAGCAAGATTTGCCTCACCCCATGCAAACTTGCTCAAAAGGCCTTTTCCATTTCCCTATGCAGTCTTGAAGTCCCCTTTTGCAGTTCCTAGAGATAAAAATCGTATTTTTCCACATATATGCGCCCTAATAGCTATAAAACATGTGTGTATGCAGGTTGCACCATTACAGCCCACGTACATTGGTTTTTGTGCTCAAAATTAAAAAATGGTGTCGGGTTTCCATGTCACGTCACAAGATCCATGATCCTTGACCTTCCATATACTAGAAACGTTCTGACTCGGCCCTTCAGTTCCATTTGAAGGATATATATGAGTCATATACAAGTTGTGGAAAGGAGGAGAAGAATTCAACTTTGAGAGCAAAGTTACTCTAGAGAAATTATTCACTTCATATTGAGTCTGCATCCCTTTTTCCTTTTAAGTCTAAACACATTGTTCAGCCCCCAAGCTCTTTCCTATTTGATGGAGAACCTCATTGTCTCTCTTATATGAGCTTGTCATTGGTGGAGGATTGAAGTGGTGGAGGCACATATGGAAGGGACTTAGTTTATCAATTCCGAACGTGCCAACACAGAAGTTTGTCATTCATACACTTCTGTTGATTACATTTTAATAGAAATACTCTTTTCTCATCCAATTCATGTCTTGCAAATATTTGAATTGTTATTCCATGGACATATTTGTTATGAATTATTGATGGATTATGTTATTTTATGTGCTAACTTTATATATTATCACCATATGCTTGCGTATCTTGGTTGTTGAGGACAAGTGCAGGTGTATTTACTTGAGTCAAGTGATCAATGATGGACTTCATTGAACGTCTAGACGAGGTAGGCTCTTTATCTTGTTTTGTTAGTATATTTGTTTGTATAGCACACTTGAGACTAGAGTTGATTTTTGCAATCATTTTCTTCTGTTGTGGTTTACCCCATGCCATGGAGTGATTTTCCTCATAATAATAATGCTTGCAGAAGAAGATAAGTGTATTACTTTTTTATGCTCTTTGTTAGACTCTTGGGATAATATGGTTGTAGCAATTGGTAGTACCACACAATATACATTGAAGTATGAGGATGTATTTGCATCCTTGTTATTGGAAGAGATGAGGCAGAAAAGCATGGATAGTCATAACACATATGTTGTATTTGTAAGAGGTCATCCCCAAGATAGGAACAAAAATAAGTATTCGAGGGGGGGGAGATATAAATATAAAGGTAGATCTAAATCCCCAAGAAAATATTTTAGGAAGTGTTGGAAATGTGGTAAAGCTAGGAATTATAAGAAATATTGCAGGTCTAAGAAAGTTAATAAAGCAAAGGGATCTGATGATGCCTCTTCCATAGAAGCGAAAACCTCCAGAGAAGAAGGAGGTGATGTTTACCTGGAATCTATAGGTACACATGAAAATCATGATGTATGGTTGATCGACTCAGGTGGATCTTTTCATATGAATCCTCACAGGAAGTGGTTCAGTGAATATGAAAAGTACGATGGTGGTGATGTCTTCCTAGGAGATGACTCGATAGCCAAATCATGGGATGTGGAAGGGTTAATTTGTTGCTAAAATATGGAATAATTAGAACACTCTTGAGAGTTTTGTACATTCGAGATCTATCCTAGAGCCTAATATCTGTAAGTAAGTTAGAGGATGCAGGTGTGGATGCTTTATTGGGAAAGGGCACTTGTAAGATGGTATGAGGAGAAATGGTGTTGATGAGGGGATTTCGGTGTGGAAATATGTACAAGTTATTGGGAAGAACTTATATTTATGGGTGTAATAGTTCTATTTTCCTGTAGCATAGAAATAAAGAAGATATGATCCATATTATCCCTGGAAAGAATTCCATGTTGTGGCATCAAAGACTAGGACATATTGGAGAAAAGGGCCTTCGAACACTACATGGTAAAGGTATGGTTGAAGGTATGTCTAACTGAACCCTGGATTTTGATTTCTATGAACATTGCATATATGGTAAACAAAATCAAGTAAGATTCCCATCTAGTGCTACAAGAGAAAAGGGGATCTTAGAGTTGATACATAGTGATGTGTTCGGACCTGTGCATGTTCCATCACTAAGTAAATATATGTATTATTTTTTATTCATAGATGATTTATCAAGGAACACATGGATTTATTTTCGTAGGAAGAAATTTGAGGTATTTGATCAATTTGAGTTTAAGGATATGGTAGAAAATCATATAGAAAAGAAAATAAAGGTGTTGAGGACATATAATGGTGGATGATTTTGTCGAAATGAATTCAAAGAGTTTTGTAAGAAGTGTGGTATAGCAAGGAAGAGGAATACTCCATACACACCTCAATAAAATGGAGTTGTAGAAAGGATGAACGTGACGTTGATGGAAAAATCAAGGAGCATGCTCAGTGGTGTCGGGTTAGGACAAGAATTTGGAGCAGAGGCAGTGGGTATTGTATGTTACCTGGTAAATAGATCACCCTCATCAGCGTTGGTGGAAAAACTATACATGAGGTACGGATTAGTAAGAAACCCTCTCTTGAACATCTCAGAGTGTTTGGTTGTGATGTTTATGTACATGTTCCAAAGGAAAATAAGAGTAAGCTAGATAATAAAGATAAAAGTGTATCTTTATTGGTTATAAATATGGTATGAAAGGTTATAAGATTTGGAACCCAAAAACTAAGAATATGGTTTATAGTCAGGATGTTGTTTTTATATAGGTTAAAGATGTTCCCGAACAAGAATTCCCACCAAGGCAAGAAGAATCTGAGAAAATAGAGTTTGAGTTGGATGACGCAAAATTTGAATCAACGAAAGAATATGAAACAGGATAAGAAGAACCTCATACTCTAATATTAATGAGATCAATGAGGGAAAGAAGGAAAATAGAAAGGTATAGTCCACCTAATGTTCATGATAACATTGTTTTACTTTTTATTGATTATGATCCTAGAAATGTCAGGAAAACAATGAATTCAGAGGATAGTAAACTCTAGAAGAAGGCCATGGATGAATAGATGGATTCCTTGGATAACAATGAGGCATGGGATCTAGTTGAGTAGCCAACTGGAAGAAAGGACATTGGTTGAAAATGGGTGTTTAATAAAAATTTGAATGCAGAAGGAAAAGTGGAGAAATACAAAGCTTAGTTAGTAGCAAAAGGTTATTCCTAGGTGTTGTGTCCTTTCGTCACTCGAATGAGAAAAAGAAGGGCACTTGCAAGTCTAGTTGGGCCTGCTAGACAGGACAGAGGTTAGTGTATGAACAAAATGATTCAATCACATGAAATAAACAAACAACTAAGCTAGAAACAACTAAGGAAATAACTAAAGAAATAAAAATAAAATGCATGAGGAAATTAGAACCAAAATCAATCAAACAAATGACCAATAATCATGCCACCAATGGAGAAGTATATTAGTGGGAAAACACTGCAGAGAAAGGGGGATTTATGGATCCCCTCTTCCTCCTTGGGAGGGCTCTTGAGTCCCCTATGTGAGAGCTCTTCTTACAAATGGTAAACTAGAAAGAAAATGGTGAAGAAATACAAGATTATTCCCTCAAGAGGTGAGGTGAATAGCTTAATGAGATGATGCTAGTATGCTCCAAGAATAAAAGAGGTTTCTTGTAGGAGAATAGAGGTAGCATAACAATACAATGAGATTCTTGAATTATTAGTGCACCCATGGCCTCTTTTTATAGCAATTCTTTGAGGCAATATCCAACCGGTCCTTAGTGTGAACAAGGGGCTCTTTAGGGCACCCTTAGGTCTTTGACCAGCCCCCCATTCAGATTCAGTTCAGATTTGAGGGTCAAATCAAGTTGGGAGCTGGTCTAGAAGTGGGTGAGGGGCCAAAAAGAACCATAAATGCATCGTTCACAGGAGTGCACAGATTTTCTCATACACAGTCATGCATCAGGCACATGTGCACTCTTCTGGCTTCTTTGGCCTACGCATGTGCGCGCGCTTCCTTTAGTGTTTCAGCGCATGTCAATTTTTTGACCAATTGTATAGTTTGTGCCTTTTGGAAATGCATTTTTGGGGCTACAGGGGAACTAATAGGTGTTTGGAGATGTTCTATTCCTGTAACCATTTGCGGACGAAATTTCAGTGATAACAGATGCCCCCTGATGTGTGAGGTTAGGAGCATGCGTATGGCCGAAATACATCAATGTTTATTCTACTAAGAGTACCATTGTAATGAAGAGTGTTGATAGGAACTCCAAGAGTGATCCGTCGGAGGGAGAGGGGAAACAGTGGGACCCAAACCTTTCTTTAGGTAGGGAAAATAAAATCTGTATACAAATGAGGCGGGCATGCCCCATGCTCGTGTCATGTAACTCAAAAATGCATGACAGTAACTGAAGTTGTATGCTGATGTAGATAATGGTATCACCCTCCAAGGCAGTTTGATAACAGCAGATGACAATTCAGATGGTGAACATACTCTGAATAGAGGCTCGGTTTCGTCCGAGACTCCTCATTGCAAAGGTAATGAGAGTCAAGATATTGTCGCACTTATGGAAACTGTGTTGATGTCGATAGAAAGGGAGACGCGACTCCAAGAAGAAAAAGGGCTTCATGAAATCCACTAGATAAGATCAGGAACTGATAAGGAACATGGATGAAGTCAAGAGGCGGTGAGACTCAAGACTTCCCTTGGTTGGGGATATATGTTAAGGATGATTGGCAGCAACCGTGAAATTGGAGCTAGCATCAGGGGGACTACTAGACGTGGGTTGAATTGTGCCAGAAGCGTGACAAAGTGGGAAAAATCATAGATCAGGCATACATGGACTGTGGGATACTCGGGGTTTATGGGTGATGTCAACATGAGTGAAAGATAGTGAATTCCCCAACCAAGGACGACATGGGTTTATTTTCTAGGAAAAGAAGGTCGCTAAGGGCGACAACAAAAAGCTAAGTAAATGTTGGAAACAAAGGCTTTTTACAATGACCAAATGAATAAAGAATAATTTGGGTTGAGTGTACAGATACATAAACAGGTGCCCCAATGCAAGATGGCTTGTCCTGTGAGGGCGCAAGTTGTGTGGAGGATTGGTGGAGGGTGGGGGCCCCATGAGTGGATTTCCATATGAGGTAAATGAATGGAGCGAAATTTGCAGATGGGAAAACTGATTATGGAAGGAATGGAGGGTTAATGATACTGTGGAGGCAAAGTCAAACTTGAACCGTGATGAGATAACCTAGGAGTCCATTGGGAAATCTAGCAAAATGAGGAGAAGGAGTATGTGGCTGATTCTCGGGGATGCGTGAGACTGTTGGGACTCCCATCCCTAAGGGGTGAAAGCAGCATGAGTGTCAAAGTGCCAAGGGGGGCTATGAATGAGACAACTTATGTGGGGGGGAGTGCTACTGGGTAATAGTACCAAATTGTAGCAAAGGTGATAGTACTGCAAAGCTGGATATGAGGATCCTATAGCCAAATGTTGGAGGGTGTGACTGGGAAATGCAATTGGTATTCAGAGGGAATAATTACATGCTAGTGTCAATAATATACCTGAAGGGGTTGCGCTAGTTTGTGATGACCAAGTACCTGCACACATTAAAATCAAATACCCGACGTGAACAATATTTGAAGATAAAGAACATATAACAACTATTTGATAATTTTGAACATGAGCATGCGTACCTGGGCGTGATGTGAGAAAAATGCTCCCCCGGGGCCGGGTGCAGATGGTGGCCCAGGGAATGTGACTGTGTAGGTGGAGGGACCCTAATCCTGTGGCTGAAGATGAATCGAAAAACAGAGATTCTAAGCTCCTGTAACTGAGCGTGGAAGTTTGGAAAATGGGACTATTTATAGATGTGGGGCCCACAATGCCACCTCATTTGTACCTACTTCCATAGTGAGTGGACAAGAGGTTTTTAGAGGAGATTTGGAGATTACGGGAGTTCGAACTGACTGATTCAGGATTTGCGAGAGCCAGGTTAGTAGTCTCATCCTTCTGCATAGTAGGTAGGTTCTATTTTCGGGGCAGGGTCGTATGAATCACCGTACTAGGGGTTTTTGTAGGGGTGGGCCCACAAATGCGTGGGAGAAGGAAAGATACATGCGCTGAGATGCGCAGGTATAATTACCTCTCCCGTGCATAGTGTGCGACTGTAGTGAATACATCCACGCATGGGGGGCACGTGGGTGAGAAAAACAGGTGCGTGCCTGTGTGATTTACAGTTGCGCATTGTACACAGTTTTTTCTTCGACATATGTGCATCAGTGTGTAGCTGTGGAGAGGACAGGTGCGCATGAATGCACACCTGTGGGTGTGACAGATGTGCATTGATGTGCATATGTTTCTTCGACAATTGCGCATTATTGTGCACCTGTACGAAGAACAGGTGTGCATATGTGTGCGCCTATGGGGGTGACAGCCACGCACTTGAGGCAAAGATGGGGATGTTTGAAAAAACTTGTATTTTTTGAATATTTTTTCGTTAATGAATGATTATGGCTAATCAAGTGTTATTTGTGTGAATGTAGGTGATCATCTCAGTATGTCATCCCACTGGAGAGAGCAATACTGGGGATGCCTCAAGGAGGCGATGAGAGATGAGTCGGGCATTCAGAGACTGTTGGAAGCCTGTGGGTTTCTTAAGTTCTTCGACTGCCCACTGATACGGGCATACGACTACCTACTGCAGTATCTGATTTCTATGTGGAGCACTGAGCTGTAGTGTTTCATTGTGTGGGGGGAGCATTTGGCATTCTCAGTGAGGGAGGATGTATATTTCTTGATGGGGCTCCCTTTTCGAGGAATGGACCTACCTGTTGATCCTCAGTTGCCAGGGGTTGTACATTTGGTGGACTTGGCACGGTATTATTGTTCAGGGGCGAACATTATGTCAGTTTTGTTCATCCATATCGAGGTGATGGATGCTCTCTTGCATCAATGCATCACAGTGATGATTGTGAGGATCTATGGATCCTTAGTGACTCAGCAGATCAGTGGTGGTTAGCTGAGGATTATGCGAAGGGTATTGGATGGAGATCTTTTTGCCTAGGGATTGATGTTACATACCAAGATGATTGGACAGATTAACCGATGTCAGACTGTCGACTCTGGTGACTTTTCCTTTGGATCGATCTTGGTGGCATGGTTTTTGGAGAGGGTTCCCATGTTGCATCCTAGAGTGTTGTTGCCGACAGCTGAGGCATGGGAGCCACGACTGATGCGATGGGCATCAATTTTCGTATGACATGGAGGTGGGGAGGGTGGCCACTATTTCATGGCCACCTTGGTGAGTTTGTGGCACCAGATGCCACAGATTATACTGCAGTTCTCGTATGGTGGGATGGATTTCTAGCATGAACTAGATATGGTATTGCCTTCTGGGGAGGATTGGGACCAGAGAGGTATGTGGGTGTATTTCATGTTTTGTGATTTTGATAGTATATCATATGTTTATGTTTGGATGGATGTTGATGCTATCGTTGTTTGTGTTTGTGCAGATGTGGGGCCACGAGGTCGAGAGGCGGAGTTGGTTACAGAGTCGGCTCATCAGGGGCCAGTGAGACCGCTGCGGGTAGAGCTGCGGGTGGGAGAGAGACGTTGGAGGGATGAGGCTAGTGTGAGGCTGGTGTGAGGCCAGTGGATGAGGCAAGAGTCGACCGGAGGTGCAGATTTGACAATCCAGGTGTAGGGCCATCACATGCCCCTCCGGTGGATGCTGACAGGGTTTTGGAGGATTTTCGACGGCGGTTGGAGGTCGTACTACAGGGTGTGACTGAGGGCATGTGGTTCCATACCTAGGACGAGAGAGTCTTGGATTAGTGTGTGGGTGGCCCTGCAGAGTTGTGGACCCTGATCCGTCGAGCAGCTGTAGCAGGGGCAGCTATGATTGGACGACTTCCCCCCAGACCTGGAGGACCCCCAACTAGTGGGGCACCTCTGGCAAATAGAGGACCTGGTGGTGGTGCTCTGGAGGCACCATGAGTGCTATGTTGTATATTTTTCTATTTATATAGGCCTGCAAGCCCATTTTGTATAGGGTAGTGTGACACCTATTTTGTACCTATAGGGGTGAGGAGGGCTCACTTGCCTACAGGCGACGTACATGTTGTACTATTTTGTAAACATTGATCGGTATATATATATGGATATACATGTTTTGGGATCTCTGTGATGCTTACATGTGATGACGATTTTTTTTGTTATGTTTTTATGATGTCTAATCTATATGTTGTGATAGACTTGTGATGGTTTATGTATGTGTGATGGTGTCTTGATGTGGTAAATGCCAATCTAATACTATGTTAGCCATGTTATATGCTATTTGATTGAATTGTCATGGAATATGTGTAATTGTAATTGAATCAAAATGTCAAGATAAGAGTCTAACTTGCAGGTATTTGTGAAAGAGACAAGGATCGCGGACACGGTATACATTGTTGAGTTGTAGGACGATAAGATGGGAATCTAATAAGATGCTAAGGTGACGAATGTGGCAGTGATTGGACTCAGCTAGGAGGCCACTGACTACTGTGTATTCTGCTTGGTTGTTGGTTGCCGAGCCCAAACAGATGCCACTGGAGTGGAGTAGTTAATGTGAGGGGGTATAGAGGGCCCAAGCGACCGAAGTGAGATTCTGTGTCCATCGGCTAGCTCCGTCAGTGTAACCAAAGTGGTAGGCTGATGGACGAGGCATCTCTCAATAACACAAATAGTAGATTAGACATAAGGCATGGAGGGGACAAAAGAATACTAAAAACTCTACAAATGGTACAAAAAGAAAAAGCCTAGTGTAGAATGACTACGCTCAGGCGTAAAACTTATTTAAGTACAACCCGTTGACAGGTTCTTTGAGAGGATATCCTTATGGAGAGGCCAGGATGTATGTGCCTTTAGTGAGGCGATGTTGGACAATGTAGGGTCCATGCCATAATGACTCAAATTTCCCATGACCGAGATTATCGTGAGTGATATCGTAGGCAAGGATGAGATCTCCTTTGTTAAATGAGCGAAGGTTGACATGGCAGTGAAAGGTGGCCTTCGATCGTTTTTTAGCTGCCTCATTATTCTGTAAGGAAGACCGATGATCTTCATCCAGTGACTCTAAGTTCAGCAAGCGCTTCTCCATTGGAGCAGTGTCAAGTAATAGCTCGATGGCGGTGCGTAATGTGGGAATTTCACACTCGATGGGGATGGTGGCTTCAATCCCATGGATGAGATGGAACGGTGTAAAACCAGTGGCAGTTTTGACTACCGTGTAATAAGACCATAACGTTGAAAACAACATATGATGCCAGTTGGTCTTATGTTTGTTGACAGTGCGTTGTAACATGGTTTTGAGGACTTTGTTAACAACCTCTACCTGTCCATTGGAATGAGGGTAGTATGGGGAGGAAAACTCATGGGAGAAGCCTAACATTGAGGAGAGTTCGATGAAGATCTCATTCTCAAAGTGTTTACCTTGATCGGAGACTAGCTGTAGTGGGACTCTAAAGCGAGTAATTACGTGGTTGAAGAAAAAACACAGTGTTGTGTTAGCGGTGTTGTTGAAGGTAGGCATGGCTTCGGCCCATTTAGTAAAGTAATATACTGCCACGACGATGTACTTGTGTCCATTTCTATATGGAGGATTTCAACTCATGAAGTTAATGCCCCATTTACAGAAGGGGCCAGTAGTGATGACTGGGTGTAGAAGAGCGGGTGGCACTCATGGTTTGTTTTCATAAAGCTGACATTTGTCACATCGCTTGACAGCATGGATGTAGTCATGAAACAATGTGGGCTAGAAGTATCCAACTCGAATGAGTTTTTGGGTGGTGGACATCCCTGAGAGGTGGCCACCACAAGTGCCACTATGGCAATCGTTCAAGACCATGTCTTCCTCGTCGATGGTCAAACATCGATGGAGTATGGTGTCAACCCCATGTCGATACAAAATGTCATCGATTAGGAGGTATCCAGGGGATTGATGGTGAATGCGCCGACGATCATCTCAAGAGAGATGAGACCCAAACTTTTGTGTCTGGAGGTAGACGAGAAGGTCGCCATACCAGGGGTCATCCAAGGGGATGTAGAAGAGGTGTTTGTCAAGAAAATCCGTATTGACAGGTGAACTTGTAGAATATGAGGGAAACGTCGTGATGAGTTCAGAGAGAACAAGGGATTTCTTTCCTTTGGGAGTGGAAAACTCTAGGTCGTATTCTTGAAGGATGACAATCCATCGAGAAAATTTACCATTAATTTGTCGTCGACTAAGAAAGTACTGCATGGGGTTGGAATCTACCACAACTTTGGTAGTGCGAAGCAAGATATAATGATGCAGTTTTTGGACTGTGAGGACAACTGTGAGCGTGAGTTTCTCTTCATGATTGTACTTCAGGAATGGTCCTGACAGGTTTGTACTGATGTAGTAAATAACATGCTCATGGTTATCATCCCCTAGTTGGATGAGAAATCCTGCTACCGAAACGGCTGAGGCCTATAGGTAGAGGATGTAGTCGCGATCATAGTCAGGAGGACTAATCAACAGGGCATTGGATAGTGTTTCTTTTAAATCATCAAAAGCGGTTTGTGCATGTTCATCCCATCCAAATGGGATATCATGATGCAGTAAGCGAAGGAAACCATGTGCGTGAGTGGCATAATCTGGGACAAAGCATCGTAAAAAGTTGACTTTTCCTTGTAGGCTCTGCAGTTGGCACAAATTCCTAGGTGGGGGAATTTATGTGATAGCTTGGACCTTGAGGGGGTCCACGGTGATGTCGTGTTGGGAGACAATGAAACCAAGGAGGCGTCAAGCGGTGATGCATAATACACACTTGAGGGGTTTCAAGTGGATATTGTACTATCGACATCGTTGAAAGACAACCCATAAGTCATATAAATGTTGAGTGTGTTTCTTGGAGCGAGCGGTGAGATCGTCCAAGTAAACGAGAATGATGCAAGCGAGATCATGGAAAACGTAAGTCATGGCCTGTTGGAATGTTGCACCTGCTTTTTTGAGTCCAAAAGGCATAACATGATAAGAAAAAGTGCCCCATGGGGTGGTAAATGTGGTCTTATACTGATCTGCTAGATGGATTTGGATTTTATTGTAGCCAGAGAAACCATCCATGAAGGACAGAGCCTCGTGGCCTGCATAATCATCGATAATTTGGTCGATGAAAGATGTGGGGAAGTTGTCTTTGGGACAAGCATGATTGAGATCGTGAAAGTCAATGCAGACGCGAACAGTGCCCTGTTTTTTGTTAACAGGGATGGGGTTGGAGACCCATGATGTGTATGTGATGGGGTATATGAACCCTGCAGCACGTAATTTATCAATCTCAGATTTGATATTTGCGGGTTTGGATGGGTGATGTGGGCGTTGCTTTTGACGTAATGGGGTGACATCAGGCCATGTGTCAATGCGATGTTTGATGATAGAAGGATCAAGGTCGGGCATCTCCATGTATGACCAGGAAAAAATATCTTGTTACTCCTGAAAGAGAGCTTTGTAAGTTGTGAGTTCCTCGGGGGAGCATGCAGCGCCTATGGTGATTTCTTCTATGATTCCTGGTTTGATGGAAATGTCAATTTTGACAGTGGGGGGAATATTGGCCATGTTTCCTTCTTCAAAATCATAGGGGGCAGGGATAGGGTTATTGAACCAATCTATGTGCCCTGACGGAATAAAATCCTTGGTTTCGATTGCACATATGGAGGCTTGGCTAGGAGGGTTAAAGGCTTCCTATGAGATAAAAAGTGTTCGGTGATGGAGCGCATTCCATGGGAAATCGGGGGTAGTTAGTTCCTCTAGGATATCTTCGTCGCAGTGGAAAATGCGAGAATACAGGGGATTCAGGGAAGTAACATTGGTGACTGTAACCATGTGATGGCGTGTTTGACATAAACCAAATGTCCAGACACCGTGGGTTGTAAACTGTGGTTGGGGGTAAGATTTCCTGAGGGAAATGAACCAGAGAATTGGGGGGATTTGGGGGAAAATCCCTAGAATTTGGTTACCTTGGTTCTGGTTTCCCCCAGCGGGTTGGTTTTGTTGGGGGTTATTTCCCCCTGGTCCTTGGTTATTATTGTTTCAGTTTTTTCCTTTATTTTTGGCATTATTTGGCTGATGGGCCAGATTTTCCATATTCAGTTGTTCAAACCTTTGAAATTTTTGAATGGGAGAGGGATAAACAAAGTTAACCCCAACGTGTGTTTTTCCTTGTGGAGGAAAAATTGGATGTGGAGGACCAGGAAATGGAAAATACAGATTATTTTGTGGCAATGATCTGTAGGGTGCATAAGAAGGCGTAGTGTTGTCACTAGTGCCCAGGGTATAAGCTGAGGTAGAGGGGGTACCATAACTTGGTTGAGATTTTGGACGCATTGTGGATGCCGGCAAGGGTCCACTCATGGGTGGAGGAAGGGAAGCGGGGAATGGCTACTGATAAGGGGGTGGGAGGGTAATAAGGGGGTCCCCCATATATTGGTGGATATTGGGGTGTACCATACATAGGTGGTGGTTGGACATAGGGATTGGGGTGTGTTGTGGTACCAATCAATCCATCCACCACATGAGACATCCCAGGTTTGTCCTGGTCGAATGGTATGGGTCTCGGGGCATCAGGTAGTACTGTGTATAAGTATCCTGACTAGGCATAAATGAGGTCATACTGTTAAGCCTTGTTTGTGGCTTCTTCTTCTATTTGGGGGAAGGTGGAGGCCACATCTTTGGCAAGGATAGAGACGAGTGATCTGAGAAACCAATCGAGGCATTGTTATTTGGTGGTTTATGCTTTGCATAAACTACGTCGCCGACGCCATTCGTGAATGTGGTCGACAATGTGTATGGTTGAGGATTGTTTACACTCAGAGAGCAGTTCTAGACCATTGTCATGACGAACTAGTAGTTGAAAGAAGGTCAAAAATGTTTTGGCCAATGATTCAAAAGTCACATGGGACCCTGATTTTTCATCCACATACCAATTGGTTGATGGACCTGTAAGTGTGCACTGAAATAACCTTAAACGGACGGAGTCTTCCATCATGTTGTTTGAAGAGCACCATAAGTGGAAGGTCATGATATGGCCAGTGGGATCTTCTCCCGCCTTTCCTTCAAACTTGGGAATGTCTGAAGGTAGTTTGGTAGGCATAGCGGGCCATGTGGGGTCATGCAATATAGGGTCATTTGTGAGCTTACTCAAATCAGGTATGTTGAGGAAGGCCAAATATGGCATGTGGAGTGGTAGTGGAGGATTAGTTCTAGCCATGGTGTGAGCAGGTTGTGTACCTGACCCTTGAGGGGGGTTGGGTGGGGTTGTACTTCCCCTTAAGAAGAGGTTTTCCCCCGCTTCCTTGTAAAGGAGAGCTAGTGGATGGTTGGCCTTAGGAATTGGACCCAAGTAAAGTGGAACAAAGTAAAGCTGATCCCAAAATAGTAGCACTCACAGGGGTGTGAGATGGTTGAGTCGGTGATTTGGCAAGACTAGGCACTCCTCCTAGGATAGGAGGGAGATTTTGCAAGCATCTGGAACGACGGGGATTTTGTGGGTCCCCTATGATGTCTGACTAGAAAAGTGAAGGTGTGAAAATGGTGATGAGAGAAATAAATGAACAAGATACTTGTATAATTTGGACCTTCACAATATATCTTACAATTGTATGTAATGACATGAGCATCATACATAAATCAATTGAAAAAGAAGCAGACATGTGGGTAGGTGGATTTTTTCCGCGTGGGAGAAAAAATAAAAAAAATGTTCGTGTCCAAAAAAGACGTAACATCCTTCCTCTCAAATAGCGTTGGACCTTCCAATAGTACTCAACCGTGGGTTCTGAAGTCACCGGAAGAGGAACTAGTGAAGGATGAAATAATCAGTTATAATTAGGGGTAGAGGGTGCATATCCCAAAAGTGTTGGCGATATTTCCCAATAGCCACACAAAATCTAATCAAGGTGCAATTGTAGCCCACAATTGCCACCTGGGTAGATGTCCTAAACATTTGGCCACTAGGTACCTCAGTCAAAGTGCAACATTTAGATTTTCGGCCTCAGAAATGGGTCACGGGTTGGATCCCTTCCAAGGGTTGGGTGCCTCAAGGGGTGATCCGGATTATTTTTGGCAAGAAATGAGAGCGGAGATATAATAAAGAAATGCATAGAGATATCACAGATATTCGATAATATAACAGAAATGTATCAAAGATGCAACCATAAACATAGATATACAGTAATACACGATTTCTATTAATAAAAGAAATGTACAGAGACTGTAAAAATACAAAGTGAAAGACTCGCTAGAATGGTGGTAGCTTATCTCTGAGAAGAGATGTGACGGCTACTCGCATTCGCAAGAAGATGATTACAATGAGGCTCTAAAGCCCTTTTTACAATAAATAGGAATATCAAAATTCCTAGACATCCAAAAACCTAACCCTAGGATATGAAGCATCAAAAGTCATGTGGGCCCTGTTTGGGTAAGTTACTGTATCAACTTCCCAGGGTCGTAACTTTTGCATACGATCTTCGTTTTAGGCACATGATAGCTCATTGGAAAGGTATCATCGAGGAATTTCATTTTGTGGCATTAATAATGTAGTAGGATATCATTTAGAAGCTCGATCCCAGAAAACCTTCATTTAGGACCTCACAATGGCCCCAGAAGTTAAAACCTGCTAAAAATAGTAAATTACGAAAATTGCCAGAAAATTGTTTTGAGCCAGTTGGAAAAGGTGGATGGCCACTAATATCCATCTGGATAAATTCTCCCTCCTTAGGAAGAAATGGTATCCATTGCGTTGAGTTCCCGAGGGAGAGGGAAAAGCGTTTGTTGAATCTACATCTTGGTGAGTTGCTTGCCTTGTTGGAGACATCGCGCTGCTCAGTTTGTGGAAGTTTGTCATGAACATGTTGAGGTTGAGGTTGTTCAACAAGTCGAGATACATGAGAGGACGGTGTGCATAAGGAATCTTTGTGTTTTTCTGTAGCCTTTTCGACCTTCTTCTGTAGGATAGAAGGTGCTTGGGGTGAGGCTGTAGTGGTTGCAGTGTCCTTCTGTTCTCCTTTTGAACAGATTGTGAAGAAGCATGAGAGGACGGTGTGCATAAGGAATCTTTGTGTTTTGCTGTAGCCTTGTCGACCTTCTTCTGTGGGATAGAAGGTGCTTGGGGTGAGGTTGTAGTGGTTGCAGTGTCCTTCTGTTCTCCTTTTGAACAGAATGTGAAGAAGCATGAGAGGACGGTGTGCATAAGGAATCTTTGTGTTTTGTTGTAGCCTTGTTGACCTGCTTCTGTGGGATAGAAGGTGCTTGGGGTGAGGCTGTAGTGGTTGCAGTGTCCTTCTGTTCTCCTTTTGAACAGATTGTGAAGAAGCTAAATTTTGCAATATGAGATACTACTTTGTGGCACTTTTTAGGTGGAACAATAGTGGGAACTACCTCTGGTATTCTGTAAAGATGACCCCCCAAAGTGAAAATGACACTACAAGGTCAAGACTCATAAATAACATGGCGCTTCCACATATATGGCTGGCCCAAGAGAACATCACAGACATCCAGTGGGGCAACATCACATAATACCTCGTCCTTGAAGGGTTGGATGCCATATGGAAATCGACACTGCTGGCTGACGCGAAGATCTCGTCCTTGGCGAAGCCACCCGATGTTGTATGGTTGTGGGTGTGGTGCTGTCGACAATCCCAACTGTTTAACAACCTCTGTTGAGATGAGATTCTTCTGGCTTCCGCTATCAACAATAAAATGCAGCAGGGTCCCCTTCACCCACATCTATGAATGAAACAGACACTCCCCCTCTTCAGGATATTTTGGTTGTTCTGGTTGAATTGTTGTGGTTGCGACAATAGCAGTGGGGTCTACATTAATGATCTTTCCTTTACCAGCATTTTCAGAATCAGATTCTGAATCAGGGTTCAGCTCCTTATCTTTGATCTCGGCCACCAATGACTATTTTGAGCGACATTCATTGTTGTTGTGTCAGGGGCTTTTGTGGAAATCACACCATTTTCCGGTGTCCTTCTTTATCTTTCCGTGACCCTTCTTTTCCCGTGTCTTGGACTGGTTTTTTGGAGACTGTTTGTTAGGGTTCTCTTTGTCATACTTTGGTTGTTGCGGATTTGCAGACCCGAACTCCCGTTTGTTCCGGTGCTTAAATTTCTGCTCGATTTTAACAACATATCGATAGGTAGCACCGAGTGATGAGATGCCCAGAAAATCCATTTCAATTTGGATGTATCTGTGTAGATCCCCACGATATTTCAGAACAAAATGTCGTTTGGAGTCTTTGATACCCAGCTTGGTGCGCAAGGTATGGAAGGTATTGGTGAACTCCGGAACTACTTGGCCCCTCTCTTTACGCAATGTGGTCCATCTCATGTACTGGTCCTCATAGTTGCCAACAGGGTAATATTGTTCCTTTACCACATCCACAAAAAAATCCCAAGTGGGATCGGTCCCATATATTTCAGACTCCTCTATGGAACTTTGCTCCCAATAAGTTTCCCTGTTAAGCCCTAATATTGGCTCATTACCCCTTAATTGGGGCATATTAGATTAGTAATGCTATTTTATTTATGTCGGCTTTAGGCCATTAGTTTTAATTTAGATTAGTAATGTTATTTTAATTATGTCGGCTTTAGGCCA
>ML779872.1:777935-789872 GCA_009831015.1 Picea engelmannii | reverse complement strand
ATAAATATGTTTTTTTTTTTTTAAATAGTTATGAATTTTATTTTTTTAAGGTGTTGTAATGGTTAAGAACATGTGTTTCCTCTTAAGAGGTCACAAGTTCAAATCCAAAGGGGGGTTGGGTATGTATACCAATCAAATCGTTGGGTGGAGGGGGGTCCCTTGTCCCACAAACAAGGGGGTCTCATACACCAATTTGGTGTGGCTTGGCCGTGACCTTAAAAATAGATTATTATTATTATTAGTAATTTAATTGTGTTAAATATGTTTTATTTTAGATTTTTTTTTTTTAAATATTTTACTGAATTTTGTTTTATTTTTAGGTTTTTTAATATTTTTGTTTTTAGTTTGAAGGCATTTTTTGTTCTTTAAAAAAAAATAAGTATTTTTGTTTTAAATTATTGTTTTCAGGTCAAATTTTAAATTTTTTTCATCTCTTTTTAGTTTTTCTTTGGTTTTCACCATTTCGTTAAGTTTTTTTTATTTTTTTAATTTGAATTTTGAATATATTTTTTTAAGTTTGTTTTTGTCTTCGTTAAAAAATATATATTTGTGAATATTTTCTCTTTTCTCTTTATTTATTTTTTAATGTAAATTTAAGAAAAAAAGAAGAAGTTAGTAAATAAATTTTCAAGTGACCATTTAAGATCCAATTTTGGGTTTTTTTGTTTGTGTAGGGATTTGTTGTCAAGGCCACAGTTTGAATTAGGTCATAATTAGCTGTAACTTTAACGTTTAGAAAAAACAATTTGCTTTAGGTAGCGTCATGTTTTTATTTAGGTGTTGATTTTAAGGTTTTTCTAAGCAACTATTTTATGTTTTAAGGCCATGTTTGAAAAAAGTTGTAATTTTGACCCAGTCAGAAAAATTGGTTCTATAGGTAGCACCACGTTTTGATTTGGGGGTTGATTTTAGAGTTGTTTTGAGAAACCATTTATCCCTTAAGCCCATGCTTGAAAAAAGTTGTAATTTTAACCCGGTTACAAAAAATGGTGCTACCAATGGCACCTCTTTTTGATTTGGGGGTTGATTTTAAAGTTTGTTTGAGAAGCCATTTTATCATTTAAGCCCATGCTTGAAAAAAATTGTAATTTTGACCCCGTTACAAAAAAATGGTGTTACCGGTAGCACCACTTTTTGATTTGGGGGTTGATTTTCATGTTTTTTATGCAAAAATATGGGTTTTAAGGGCTAGAGTTCTCGTTTTGAGGTCACAGTTCTCATTAAGTTGGTAACTATGTTTATACTTAAGAGATTCACACATAAGATACCCTTTCCCTCTTATTTATACTTCACCAAGTAGCTTCCTCACCTAACCAACTCTAACCAACTCTAACCAACTTCCTTCTTTTGGGGCTAACCCACTTCTGACCACTTATAACTATTTTCTCCACAAATAGTAATTTCTCCACTTCTAGTTGAAACTAATTTATTTTTAATTGTTTTCTTGTTGCATTCACTTAACCCATGAATAACCACCTTGATTGGTTAACTTCTTCTAGGATCTTCCAGAATAATTTGACTTCTTTGACCTTCTAAGGGCTTCTAGTCAGCACATGAGGGTTCTCCAACTTCATATGGCCATAACTCTCTAACCGTGAGGAGTTATGTGATGTTCAACATATCACCAGAAATGGAATGATAAGCACTATCCATCTAGAATAGTCTCACTTACAAATTCATTGATATTCATTACATTATTCCACAATCAATCTTAGGTTCCTTAACAACACATCTATGATTAATCAACTACTTAACCATTTGGACTTCACAACATCTTCCCGTGAGGGATTCCACCATAAGGGGACCACTTTGGAGTTAACACATTTGGTATTTCTTTATTAATCATGACAATACAACAATGAACAACCTTTACATCATCCAATCTATACATCACAATGACCAAACTTTACATTATCCCATATACACATCAACTCATCTGAAACATCAACTCATGACAACACATCACTATGAAAACTCATGGCATTATCCATCAGAAATAAATTACATATATGACCACATGATCCAATAATCAATACATCAATGATACAATGACAATACTTGACATCAACTCTTTGACATCAATGACAACATAATGAAATAATCTCCACCTTTGGCATTGATAGAAACACCAACATTGATGTCAACACCAATAATTGATGGAAACACTTGGACATGGCAATGATCCACATCAATATTCATCTCTCTACATCAATGTGGATATCTCTCCCCCTTTGACATCAATGGAAAATGGTAGTTATATCCTTGGGGCTGCTCCCCTTGCCTGAACTCTTCTTGGGGTTGCTCCTCATGTCTGGATGCCTTTGTGCTTACTCTAAATAATCTCCCCCCCTTTGGACAAGGGATATAACTTTGATTCAATATTGATGGCATGGATGCCAATCATCTCTCCTCCTGGAATAATGTTGCTGCAACCAATGATGGGAAGAAGAATAACTCCCACTGTGGGTATGTCTCTCCCTATCTTCTCTGCAAGATGAACAATATGATACCACTACAATCTGCTTCTGCTGCAAATTCTACTGCTCAACCATAACATATATCAACTATTCAATAATGATCTATTCTTCCTATGACGATCCTTGGATGAATCCATGCATTAGACTCGTGCCATACCATACATCATGAAGAAAAAGATATGTCAAAAATGAATAGAGAATCATGAAAAAAACATCAACCATGTACATAATGTGCCATAATGTGTGCCAACCATGCACACCATCCATGTACATCAACCATGTAAATCAATACCATACAATATACCATAATATATCATCAATGGAGTGTATCAACCTTATGCCAAGAACATGTGCCAACTATATACCAACCATATGCTTCTATCAACATGCCAACCATGTGCCTCAAACAAGTGTCATATCACTCATGATATGCCTCTACCATGAACCAAGTGCGACAAACCATGTGTCAAGAAATGTATCTCAACCATCAATAATCAATCAATGTATCAACCAATCATCCTATACATCATGTACCAAAAATAATATGTTGAACAAGTAATACCAATGGTGTACTTTAACCAAGTACTATCACCCACAATCATCTGCCATCTATAAGTGCATCAACCATGCACCAAACATGTAATACATGTACCTAGAAAGTGCATCAACCATGAACCAACTTAAACAAGATGAATCACAATCAAAACGTGTTCCCATACATGTATGCCATATCAACCATAAACCATGTGTCAATCATACTGTTAGCAGGTGCCTCAACCAATGTACCAATCATGTATCAGGCTATGACTCATCAATGATGTACAACATAATAACCTTATCAACGCATCCATTATGTGTCCCAATATGTAGCTCAACCACATTCCAAATGCATGCACCAAGACATCCAAAACATATGCCTCTAACAACACATCATAAGATATATTGATGGAGATCATATATGTACCAACCATGTACCATGGCAGATCTTCCTAAAAAACCATTCACTATAACAAGTACTAAGCAACCAATAATATCTCTAAACATGTACCAAAAGTGTGCCTCAATAGATCAATGATATCTCTAGCTAGCATCACATCATCATGATATATCTCATAACCAAAGTTCCATAACTTCACTAACATAACCAACACTATTCCTCAACAGAAAAAAATGCCTCAATCCACACTCTAGGGTTAGTACCATGCATCCAAGATAGGAATCAAGAATATGCTTCAACACTCAACCATATGTCACCACCATACATACATCAAACATACATGCAAGAATATAATCATGGAAACCTGCAACAAACCACGTCAGACCCTGCAAAATAGAGTTATACTATCAAACCATGTTGCAACTCATCTGCATAGCCTTCTTTTTCAAGGATTTTACCACAGGTACGTGACTTTTTCCACAAACATTTCACATATGTACGCGAGCTTTCTATAGGTCACCTCGCGTATGTATGCAACTTCTTCCATGGGAGCCCATGTATTCTTTAGAAAATGTCAAGCTTGAGCTTGCCTCGTGGATGCCATTCTATTCTGGTTTTTCAGTCTTCTTCATCCACTTTTGAAGGTGTCCCAGCTTCTCAAAACTTGATCTTTGAGCTTCCATATTTTCAACATTGTCTTCCTTCCTAGCTTCATGTGTTCTTCTTGTCATGCTATATGAATTACTCTTCATGGATTGTCTTCTTGTGTTCCAACAATCTTGGAATTTGTGGCCAAACCCACTGTAGTTGTAGCATCTCATGGTGTGACAATGAGCAACAATGTGTCCTGCTTGATTACATCTCCAACACCTTAGGGTGTTATGAAACCTTTCAACATCTTTCCTTGCATAATTTCTACAATTCAAATCTTTGGGACCATATTCATTACATGAGAAGCAGTGACCATGAAAAAAAAATTCATACCTTTGCTTTGGTGTCCACCTTGAAGGTGTCTCCCTTTTGAATTTTCTTTGAGGTGTAAAGATGGATTCATTATGTCTTGATTTGTTCTTTTGAAAGTTTCCTTTCTTTGTGTAAATGGTTAACTAGCAACATTGCTTCCACCTTTTGAGAAAGAAGGACTTACCTCATGCTTCTTACAAGTGTTGGCTTCAAGGTGTGTATCTTCCTTGTTGTATCCAAGACCTAATTTATCATTTGGTGATCTTTGACTATCCAATATTTCATTCAATATTGTTGAGTTATTCATGAAATTGATATGAGTATTTGACTTCTCTACTTTCTTTCTGAGATAAACAACTTCAACTTCCAACTTATGGCATGACTCTTCCTTTTCATTTACTTTATTATTTAATAGTTCCTCTACTCTTTTGGATTCTTCAAGTTGAGTCATTAAATTTACATTGATTTTAATATCTTTAAGGATTTTGCTAAGCTCATCATCTACCTTCTTGTTTTCTTCTACTTGACTAGTTATATAATTATTTAGTTTCTTTATCTCTTCTTCTTGCTTCATGAGTATTTTCTTTAGTTCCATGATATGCCTTGGGTATTTTTCTAGGACCTCCTTAGTGTATTTTTAAAGATACTCAAAGGAAAGTGAACCATCCTATTTCCATGCTAACTTCTTCTAAATTAGTTATAATTTTATATTTAAGCTCTAACAAATCTTCCTCTTCATTATTTGCAAATTCTATACAAACATCTTCTATATCTTCTTCTTCTTTTGTAAGAGAACATTCAACTTCACTAGGAGTATTGTAATCATAATATTTTGGAGAGTCTTTACCTTCATTTTTCTTGATGGGATTTTCTTCTTTATCTTGGTATACCTTCTCTAACTTAAGGCAAAGATCCTTGGTGGAAGTACATTGTCCTATGCTTTCTTTGACAAAACTTGAGAGTCCATTGAAAATGGCCTTGAGAGATAATGCATCATTCTTCTTTGCTTCCTTTTGTGCTGCAAACTTTGATTTATTCTTCAAGGAAAATGATCCACCAATAACTGCATTCCAAACACCTGCTCCTTTTGACTTCAAAAACCCTTTCATTTATATTATCCAAGCTAAGTAATTTGTCTCATAAAAAAGGGGAAATTCATCTACATGTTCATCCATTTGTGTGTCCATGGATCTCCTTAAATATTGTAAGGCTTATGATGAGGGCCTGCTTTGATACCAATTTTTGGACATACCGACCACACTGAGAAGAGGGGGGGGGTGAATCAGTGTAGGGATATTTTTCACTTCTTTTCAAAACACCTTAGTTAGAAATCACCATTTACTCATTATTAATTACTTTCATTTATGAGTTGTTGTTTGTATATAAGAAAAAAACATCATCAATAATCCATCACCATAAAGAACACAAGGAACACGAGATATATTTATAAATGTGTTTTGTATTACAGACTATAATCCTTGGGGTTTATCAACATCAACTTAATAGAGAAACAACTCTACAAGAGCACCAACTGCCAATGGAAGACTCAACTGGCAGATATCAACACCAACTAAGATGTGAGAAATCCAATCCTCAAGTATAAGACCCTGCTTATGGATAGAACCAAATCTGTCAATAGGTACACGACTGATCCAGGTGGATATTGGTGCCCACCCACCTATTCCAACTGGATCCTCTTGACATTTTTTAGTTCAACATGTTCTTCTGTAATTCTTTGTAATTGTGGGATCTACACTTCCGAGGTTGTATGAAGCCCTACACAACTTCCAGGTGGATATTGGTGGCCTCCCACCTAATCCAATTGGTTTATTTTGGAAGTTTTCTTGTGAGTACATCTTTCCATACTTCCTGGGCCGTTTTGGGGCCCTAAACATTGTTTTTCTAGATTTCCACAGACAAACTATAGACATAGTCATACTTTGATGGAATAATGTGTATTTCTCGAAATTACCTTTCCAACAGACTATCACGCACCTAAAACGAAGGTCGTATGCAACAATTACGACCCCAAGAAACTGAGGTACCAACTTACCCATCGAGGCCCACATAACTTTTGGTGTTTCATCTCCTAGAGTTAGGTTTTTGGATGTATAGGGTTCTGGCATTCATGAGTAATGTTAAAAAGGCCTCTAGAGCCTCATTGTAATCATTCTTCTCAGATAGATGCACATAGCAGCCACATCTCTTCTCAGAGATAGCTACCACCATTCGAGCAATTTGTTTTCAATTATGCAGTTTTACAGTTTCATCTTATTTTATTTATTCAATAGAATTTATTGTTCACTAGATATCTGTTGTTGTTCTCTGTATCTCTGTGTTATTACATTCAGTCTATTATTCATTTTGTTCTACTCATAATTCTGAATCAGTGTTATCATAGTGGTATGATCTTCATTTATTTTTTTTCGTGCATGTCCCCGACTAGATCTGGGTACAAGAAGTTGGGACTCGAACTAGTCAAGCCTTTGTAAGATCGGTCGTGCCAAACCCGACAGAAACCCATGGGGGACAAGAAGAAATATGATGGAGTAGGAGATCCTTTTAAAATGTTTCTCGAGGAATCCCTTTTGCGACAAAGGAATGGAAAGATGGATGACTTTGCACAAATCCTTCAGTGGCTGCCCATAGGAGACGCATATTCATCAAGGGGCCATGCAAACCCTTCAAGGTACAAGTAAATTTTGATATTCCATTATTTGAAGGAATGCTATATGCAGATTCTGTAGATAAATGGATGAATCTAATGGAAGCATACTTTTCAGTCCACAATTTTTTCGACAGGGAAAATATTACTTTTACACTCCTTAAGGTTGTCCCCCGTGTTAAGGACTAGTGGGATACTTACTATGAGAAAAGGGCCATAGAGGAATATGAAATATTTGCGATCGCTCCCACATGGTATTCCTTCAGGGATGCCTTTAAAGAAAAATACTACCATGTTCGAAGCTAAGAGGACCAGTACACAAGATGGACCACCCTGCGTCAGGAAAGGGACCATACAGTACCAGAATTCACTAATATTTTCCATACCCTGTACACCAAATTGGGTATCAAAGACTCTGAATGACATCTGGTGATCAAATACTGCGGATGTTTGCATAGACACATTCAAAAAGAAATGAAATTTCTGGACATCACATCATTAGATGCAACTTATATATATGTTGTCAAGATCGAGAAGAAATTTAAGCAAAAGAGGCGAGACATTGGATCTGCAAACTCCTCACAGATGAAGCAGGGAAAGGCAGCCCCAATCCACAAAAAAAGGGACAAAGAAAATATGGCCAGTCTCAGGACAACCAATTCAAGTCGCAACAAAATAAGGGTAATGAGAAGTTGAAGAAGGACATAGGAAAGTCATGTGAATACCATAAAATCCCCTGGCACAACACGGAAGAATGTATTTCCATGTAGTCACTGGTGGCCGAGATGAAAGATTCTGAGTTAGAGGCAGATTCTGACTTAAAATAAAATACAGAAAAAGGGAAGCAACTTATTGATGCCAAACCCAGCTCCACTGTCAGTACCACCAAATTCCAACCAAGCGAGCCAGATGTTGGTTAGTTTGCGCAGGTTGTTGCACAGGTTTTGTCATTAATGTCAAACTTGAAGCTGCACGGTGGTTCGCTGAGAGTTCCTTCAGAATTCGGGAATCAAAGAAAGGAGGAGCTCCAACCTTCAACATCATGATACGCGAAATCGCGAAGCGCAAAGTCCCGATGGGGTCAGGACCGTCTAATCATGAAAGGCTGTGGGCCGTCGATCAGAGCACAAAGTCCCGATGAGATCAAGATCGTTTGACCATGAAAGGCTGTGGGACTGTCGATCAGAGAAAAGTGGATATCAGGAAATCAGAAGTCAAAGGAAGGAAATGCGATAGCATTCCAACTCGCGAAATGCCGAAATGAGAAAATCCAAAATGCCACCGAAACATGAATGTCGAAATACCGAAAGGGACACACGTCACATGATTTTGGGATTTTCTATTTTGGGATTCCAGGAGTTGGAGGTGTCAAGGAAACTCACGAAAAGAATGATGAAATCGCGAAATGCGAAACCACGACGTTTCGGAGTTTCGGATACCGGGAGTTGGAGGAGTCAAGAGTCGAGACTCTTCATCACAGGAGTCCCAAAGTTGCGAAATGCGAAACACCAAAATCCAGAAATAGGCACATCAACAAAGACTCCATTTCAGATTTTTGTAGACCGGGAAATCAAAGATCAAAGGAACTTTAACCTTTGAAGTAGCGAACCCTGAAATGCCGAAACGCTGAAAGCTAAAATGATGAAAGGGACTATTGCGAGTCGCGAAAACCCGAAAAGAAAAAAACCTGAAATGTCGAAATGCAAAACACATTTTAGTTAAGATCGTGGTCATAGCCAATGGGCATATGGTTTAAGCACAAGTGTCTTGCCGAAGTGCTCAAGGGTTATTCTATACTGAGACAAAACAAATGTATGATCATCGAACGGTGCTGGTTAAATATTTAAACTGATCGCGTGGCTACTGTTCTTCTTAAGGTCTTGACCAATAATGATCACTGTAAGGTAGTTATTCAGTTATTGTAACTAATTCTTTGAAGCTTGAGGGTTTGATTGTATGCACTGATGATACAGGAAGATATATAAATTGAATGTTGCAAGAAAAGAAATGAGAGAGGATTATGGGAGATATATGGCTCTGTAAAATTTGAGGAAGAGAAAAAGATAGAGGAGAGAAGACACATACACAGATTGATAAATCTAAGTGGTCTGGTCAAGAATGAATTGTGATATGAAAAACAGAGAGGATTTGAATGCTTAATCTTTGACAGAGAAGATAAAGAGTTGGATTGTAGGTTCTTAGTGATAGAGAATGATTTCAGGGTGGTAGGGAGGAGCAAGGGGAGACTGTAAAAGTCTCTTGTACAAGTTGGTGCTTGTACATCCGGGAGTTGTAGCTTCCATTTAGTAGGTGATGAAGAAACAGAGGTAGTAGCCTGATCTGGGTTGTAGCTTAGATAAAATATGAATGTAAAGAAGAGTTGGAGCTTGCCTTTCATTCATAAGAAGAAGAGGTTTTTCCCTTTTGGGTTTCCTCATGAAAATCTTTGTGTCATTATCTATTTATGTGATTGCATATTTATTTATTTGAATGATTTGCAACAAGACATACAATAAAAGGCATAATCTGTGTTCATTGAGTAATCTGTTAAATAAAAGGAAATCAATTTTATCTAATTGATTCACCCCCCCCCTCTCAGTTAGTCTATCCTGTATAACAATTGGTATCAGAGTAGGTTACTTCAAGATTCAGTTTAACCACTGGAAGTTTGATCCTTAAAAATGGATAAGAAATATGATTTTACTAAACATGGATTACCTCTGTTTGATGGACACAATTATGCTTTTTGGAGAATCATGATGAAGTTGTTTTTGTAGTCTCAAGGAGTAGATGTTTGGCAAGCTGTGTTGAATGAATATAAGATTCCAGCAACAGTTCCAACAGATGCTGCAGGGAAGAAATTCTATGAGAGTAATTCCAAAGCTATGTATGCAATACTTGGAGGATTGGCAGGTTCAGAATTTGTTAAAGTAATGCATTGTGAGTCAGCAAAAGAGCTATGGGACAAACTGAAGAAGGTATATGAAGGAGATACTAAGGTAAAGAATGCTAAATTACAATCATATATAATTCAAATTGAAAGTTTAAAGATGGAAGAATCTAAAGATATAGCTACCTATTTCTTACGTATTGATGAAGTAGTCAATACTATGAGAGGTTTAGGAGAAATAGTTGAAAATAGTATTATTGTGCAAAAAGTGCTTAGATCTTTACCTACAAGATTTGATCCCAAAATATCTGCTTTAGAAGAAAGAACTGATATTGCTACTTTATTAATGGATGAGTTGCAAGGAATACTAAGAACATATGAGATGAGGACTTCTAATGAGAATTCTTCCAATAAGGAAGCATCTTTCAAGGTAGCAAAAAAGGACAAGAAAAAGGTTGAAACAGAAACCAGTAATCATGAGGATTCAGAAGAAGACATGGAAGAAGCTAACTTTGTCAAAAATCTAAAAAGAGGTACTGGCAAGTACAAAGGTAAACTACCTCTCAAGTGCTTTGATTGTGGTAGAATAGGGCATTTTGCTTCTAAGTTTCCTTTCAATAAACATTCTAATGGAGAAGAAGAAAGTAACATCAAAACCAAAGAATATAAGAAAATGTATAAGAAGCCATTTCAAAGAAATTCTTATAAAACGAAAAGTCTATTCATCAAAAATAATAGTGAGTCCTCAGATATAGATGAAAGTGATGAAATTTCAGATATAAGACTTTTTATATCTATGGAAAATCAGAATGATGAACTTATTGAAGAAGAAGAAGGTGAAGTTGACCTGGAAGCTGAACTTGTAAGTGCTTCATCTGAACTAAAGAAAGTAAGAAGAGAGTGTAAACAATTCAAAAGAGAAATTGATAAACTAGAATTTGAATTACATAAATCAAATGGTTTGATTGAGAGAACTGAAATCATGTTAGTTGACTTAAAGCTTAAAATAGAAGAGGCTAAAGTGACTGAAGAAGCTCTAACTAAAATGCTTGTAGAAAAGGATAAGGAAAATGAAGGTTTAAAAATCGAAGTAGTCTCATTAAGAAAGAAAGTACAAGAAAATAACATGAATCATAGTTCTCAAGTGTTGAATCAAATTATTTGTAGTCAAAAATCAACATATAATAAGACTGGAATTGGTTATAAATCTACAATAACTAATGGATGTTCTAGTTCAAGTGTTGAGAAACCAGGTACGAAGGATAATCATGAGAAAATTACTAGCAAGAAGATTGAATCAGAAAGGCAATAAGAGAATGAGGCTTCAATAGTGCATAGAAGAAGTTATGGTAGACATCAAAACAGGTTTGAAGGCTACTGTTTCTTCTGTTATAAGTATGGACACAAAGAAACTTTCTGTAACGTTTTTTTAAGAAACATAAGTGCACATAACAGTGATGGCATATCTAGATTTGAATATGAAAGAAGACATGATAAATATATTTTGAACAATGTGAACAACTCACATAACAGATTTGATGCTTTAAAATTTGAGGTTGAATGCTATAGGTGTAATAACTTTGGACATATTTCAAGAAACTGTCCAATGAATTTCCAAAAATCTGTTATAAACCAATAAACAAATCAGAAAACTAATTATTGGAAAAGGAAGAATGATCATTTAGAAGTTGAAGAGTGCAAACTTGTTTTACAATCTGATCATAAAATTAAGTGGTGTGTGGACAGTGGATGCTCAAAACATATGACAGGCAGAAAACAAATATTTGATTCTTTAGATGAAAGAAAAGAAGGTTCAATCACATTTGGTAATGATCAATCAGCTCGAATAGTTGGAAGAGACACTGTTTGTTTGAACAAAGACATAATGGTTGAAAATGTTTTACTGGTTGAAAATATGGAACATAACTTGTTGAGTGTAAGTCAAACATGTGATAAAGGGCATCTTATGATATTTGATTCTAAACAATGTCAAATCAGGGATGTT
>ML779872.1:759077-774904 GCA_009831015.1 Picea engelmannii | reverse complement strand
TCAAGTTGGCAGGTTTCAGGCTTCACCAAAAACTTCTCATCTACTTGCAGTCAAAAGAATTTTCAGATATCTTAAGGGGACAACAGAGTATGGTTTGTGGTATCCTACAGGTAATCAGCTTGATTTATATGCTTTCACTGATGCTGATTGGGCAAGTTGTGTTGATGACTGGAAGAGTACCAGTGGAGCAACATTTTTCCTTGGAGGATGTCTTGTAAGTTGGTCAAGTAAAAAACAATTAGCAGTGTCTCTGTCTGTTGTTGAAGTAGAATACATAGCAGCTACAACTTGTTGCACTCAGGTTCTATGGATGAAACAAATGCTAGAAGATATACATATTCATTATGATGAACCTATACCTGTCGTCTGTGATAATACCAGTGCAATTAGCATTTCTAAAAATCCTGTTATGCATTCAAAAACAAAGCACATTCCCATTAAATTTCATTTTCTAAGAGAGCAGGTTATGTCTAAAGTTATTAAAGTGGAATATGTTGTCACAAAGGATCATATTGCAGATGTATTTACTAAATCTTTACCTAAAATGCAATTTGAAAGTCTTAGGGATTAGTTGGGGGTTTACCCTTTGTAATTTCATTTCATTCTCAAATATTGCACGGGCTTCATTATAAAATTAGACTGCACAGGTTTATTGACTATTATTGATAGGGGGAGTTGCTGCTAAAATGATACATCTTTGCAAGTGGTTTTTATTTTCTCAGGGGGAGTATGGTTGATTCCTTTGCCATAGATGTCAAAAGGGGGAGAAGAGATTTAAAGTTTTCCATCAATGCCAAAGGGGGAGTTTGTTGGTCAGTTTGCATAGGTTGTTGCACAGGTTTTTTCATTAATGTCAAACTTGAAGCTGTACGGTGGTTCACTGAGAGTTCCTTCGGAATTCGGGAATCAAAGAAAGGAGGAGCTCCAACCTTCGACATCATGATACGCGAAATCGCAAAATGCAAAGTCCTGATGGGGTCAAGACCGTCTAATCACGAAAGGCTATGGGTCGTCGATCAGAGTGCAAAGTCCTGATGAGATCAGGACCGTCTGATCACGAAAGGCCGTGGGACCATCGATTGGAGAAAAGTGTATATTGGGAAATCAGAAGTCAAAGGAAGGAAATGCGATAGCATTCCAACTCGCGAAATGCCGAAATGCGAAAATCTGAAATGCCGCCGAAACATGAATGCCGAAATACCGAAAGGGACACACGTCAGATGATTCCAGGAGTTTCTATTTCGGGATTCCGGGAATTGAAGGTGTCAAGGAAACTCATGAAAAGAATGATGAAATCGAGAAATGAGAAACCACGATGTTTCAGAGTTTCAGATACCGGGAGTTGGAGGAGTAAGAGTCGAGACTCTTCATCATAGGAGTCCCGAAGTTGCAAAATGTGAAATGCCAAAATCCCGAAATAGGCACATCAACAAAGATTCCATTTCGGAGTTTCGCAGACCGGGAAATCAAAGATCAAAGGAACTTTAACCTTTGAAGTAGAAAACCCCGAAATGCCGAAACGCTAAAAGATGAAATGCTGAAAGGGACTATTGTGAGTCTCGAAAACCCGAAAAGAAAAAACATTGAAATGCCAAAATGCAAAACAAATTTTAGTTAAGCCCGTGGTCATAGCCAATGGGCATATGGTTTAAGCACAAGTGTCTTGCCGAAGCACTCGAGGGTTATTCTATGCTGAGACAAAACAAATGTATGATCATCGAACGGTGCTGGTTAAATATTTAAACTAATCGTGTGGCTACTATTCTTCTTGAGGCCTTGACCAATAATGATCACTGTAAGGTAGTTATTCAGTTATTGTAACTAATTCTTTGAAGTCTGAGGGTTCGATTGTATGCATCGATGATACAAGAAGATATATAAATTGAATGTTGCAAGAAAGGAAATGAGAGAGGATTATGGGAGATATATGGCTCTGTAAAATTTGAGGAAGAGAAAAAGATAGAGGAGGGAAGACACATACACAGATTGATAAATCTAAGTGGTCTGGTCAAGAATGAATTGTGATATGAAAAACATAGAGGATTTGAATGCTTAATCTTTGATAGAGAAGATAAAGATTTGGATTGTAGGTTCTTAGTGATAGAGAATGATTTTAGGGTGGTAGGGAGGAGCAAGGGGAAACTGTAAAAGTCTCCTGTACAAGTTGGTGCTTGTACATCCGAGAGTTGTAGCTTCCATTCAGTAGGTGCTGAAGAAACAGAGGTAGCAACCTCATCTGGGTTGTAGCTCAGATAAAATAAGAATGTAAAGAGGAGTTGGAGCTTGCCTTTCATTCATAAGAAGAAGAGGTTTTTCCCTTTTGGGTTTCCTCATGAAAATCTTTGGGTCATTGTCTATTTATGTGATTGCATATTTATTTATTTGAATGATTTGTAGCAAGAAATACAGTAAAAGGCATAATCTGTGTTCATTGAGTAATCTGTTAAATAAAAGGAAAGAAATTTTATCTAAATGATTCACCCCCCCCTCTCAGTTAGGCTATCCTGTATAACACTAGAAGAACCAGAGGAAGGGGAACACCTCTTTCACTCACATATGTGGGTAAAGGGGTATCCACGTCATTTCATTGTCGATAGAGGGAATCATAAGAACCTGATCTCGGAAAAGGTTGTCAAGTGGTTGGACCTGCCGATGACACCACACTCACAACCCTACACCATTGGTTGGCTTCGCCAAGGAAGAGATCTTCGCGTCAATCAACAATGTCGTCTTCCCTATGAAATCAAGCCCTTCAAAGATGAGGTATTATGTGATATTTCTCCCCTTGAAGTTTTTGATGTTCTTTTAGGAAAGCCATATTTGTGGAAGTGACATGTTGTGTATGATCCTAGAACCTACAATTTTATTATTACTTTGGGTAGACAAGTGTACAGGATACCAAAGGTAGCGCCGCCTACCACTATTTCTTTAATCTCTGCTAAGAAATGCATTAAGGTCATTTCACAGACCAGGAAGTTCATCTTCTTTGTGATTCGTTCTCAAAGTAAGCAGAAGGTCTCCTCCACATCTGTGGCCTCTACACAGAGCCTCTCTTTGCAGTAGAAGCAAGTGGACAGGATCATGGAAGAGTACAAATACATCTTCTCCTCACCCACTGGGGTACCAACACATTGCCAAGTCAAGCATCCAATTGATCTAACCCATGGTGCACCTCTGCCTAATGGATCAGTATATAGTCACTCATTGATGGAAGATGACAAAATCAATCGTTAGATCCAAGAGATACTTCAAAAGGGGAACATCAAACCAAACTCCTCCTCTTATGGAATACCAATTGTACTGGTGCAGAAGAAATATGGGACCTGGCGGCTCTGCATTGATTACAGAGCATTAAACAAAATCATAGTCAGGAACTGATACTTAGTTCCTTGAATTGATGACCTTCTTGACCAACTCAAGGGGGGAAAGTTCTTCAACAAGATTGACCTAAATTCTTGCTATCAACAGGTTCCCATCGAACCAATTGATGTATGGAAGACAACTTTCAAATCTAAAGAAGGTCTCTTCGAATGGCTAGTCATGCCCTTTGGCTTAACAAATGCACCAACCACTTTCATGAGGTTGATGGGTGCTAGCGGGAAAACCCCCCATTTAACTACACCAGGGTTCAGAATGTAGGCAAATTTATCAACCGTCTAAAATTCAATTAATTCTCTATAATACCCCAAACATACCAAAACTAATATAAATAATGAAAGGAAAAAGGAGATCGGGTAACTATACCTCTAATCCCACGTCTGGTGATGACCTCCTCACTCTTGAAAGTTCCACTGACTACACACCTCCTCCTAGGGTTGACCTACATCCAAATATTGACAAAGAAAAAGCTACAAGCATGCTATTCCATATATAAATTAGGGTTAGATGTTATAATGTCAAGCATAAATCAATAAAAGTATTTGAGACACCATCATTTGGGACAAAAAAATGTAATTTTTTAATTAATAACACAAATATTATACCTTTACAATCTAATTCGGCCACCGTTCCACGAACCTGGTCTGAGCTCCTCTTCACCAAGCTCCAAGTGCACCTTGTATGAACTTATCCTCTCAACCTTCTGATCTCTTCTATGGAAGTGAATGGGTTAAATGGAGGGAGAGTGGGCTAATGAGGGAATGTTCAGGCAATTTCTCACAAAAGGCAACAATATCTTGGGCAAGGAGGGGAAGTGAAATCAGGAAGAGTTTCACTGTTCTTATGATTAGATTTGAAATGAGACCCCAACACCTCCTTTTATATGAAAAAAGGATGGTTATTCGATTGGGTGACAGGCTATAACAGGTGGATTAGTTGGGAAACTACCAATAGCCCGTCAATCTCAACGAATTCCTTGCAATTTTTTATTTTATGTAACTTTTGCAAGTATACGCAGGTTGTAATGGTGCAACATGTGTATGTACATGAGCTGTAGTGGTGCAACAAGCGTATTTACGTGGGAAGTAATGGTGCAAGGCACTTACATCCTCTAAAAATTGGTTTTTTAAGAAGAGAAACTTAGGAGTCCTTTAACAAAAAATGCAAGTAAGAGGGCCAAGGCCATGTATGCATGTGTAGAGAAATTTAGGGTTATAACAATGGGTGATGTATTGATATCCTTCACTAAGTATTTTGTGGTTTTATATCTAGATGACATCCTCATCTTCAACAAAACTTGGGAGGAGCACATAGAGCATATTCAACAGGTTTTGAGTACTCTGCGACAACACAAGCTATATGCCAACTTGGAAAAATGCTCCTTTGGAATGAATAGGGTCCAATACTTGGGCTACATTGTTGATGAGCATGGGGTACATGTGGATCCAACTAATATCCAAGTCATCCGTGATTTTCCAGTCCCAACCACACTAATCGAGCTTCAGAGATTATTGGGACTTGCCAACTTCTATCGACGATTCATGTTGGGATTCTCCCATATTGCATGGGCCCTCTCCAAGTGACCAAGGGAGGTGGTAGGAAAATTTTTGTATGGGGGAAGGAACAAAAATGATAATTTTATGATTTGAAGTATCACTTCTTCTCATCTCCAGTAATCTCCTTACCCGATCTACAACAACCGTTCGAGATTGAGACTGATGCATGCGACTATGTTGTAGGCGCAGTTCTCACTCAGTACGGTCATCCAGTAGCATACTATAATGAGACACTCTCAAATACCATCCAGAAATACCCCACCTATGAAAAGTAAATGTATTCCATTGTGCAAGCCTGTCGTCAATGGAAACATTACATTCTGGGAAAGGAGACAATCATCCACACTGATCACAAGCCTCTACAGTTCATATAGACACAAGTTAAGTTGTAGAACAACTACCATAAAAAGTGGTAAACATACCTACAACAGTTCCATATCAACATCAAGTATAATATAGGGAGAAACAATCGTGTCACTGACTGCCTCAATCAACCTCTCGTGGCTGCACTCACCACCATGCTCCATTCCTGTGGGCACGAGGCATCTAATTAGCCCCAACTTTATCAACGATATCTTGACTTCTCCACCACCTATCATCTCTTGGGTGCAGGTGCGAATGTCACCAATTTTCACATTCAGGATCGACTATTATGCCATTTGGGTCATTTCTGTGTTCCTGCAAGAGAGCGTGCAAAGATGATTTGGGAGGATCACTATAGTTATAAGGAAGGAATTTTTGGCATGGAGAAAACTGTGGTCGTTCTACAGAAACATTTTTATTGGAAAAAACTTCGACATGACATCAACAAGTATATCATATCTTGCACTCCATGTGCCATTGCCAAGATAGCCATCAAGAAGCAAGTCTTATACACCCCTCTTCCTACTCCTGAGAGGCTTGGAAATCCATATTGATGGATTACATGTCTGGTCTTCCACCCACTAAGAAAGACAATGATTGTGTATTTGTGGTGGTTGATTGGTTTTCGAAGATGTCCATTCTCACAACCTACAAGAAGAGCATCAAAGTGATAGATACGACCAAGATCTTCTTCGAATGAGTGTGGGTCCATTTGGGATACCAAATACCATCATCTCCGATCGGGACAGTAGGTTCCTCAACACATTTTGGTCGAGTCTCGGGTCACTGTTGGACACTAAGCTCACTAAATCCACTGCCTTCCACCCTCAAACCAATGGCCAAACAAAGGTTGTTAATCAGATGATTGTGCACATCCCATGCATGTATAAATATAAGCATATGTGTACATGGGATGAGATTCTTCCATATTTTCAATACAACTACAACATGGCTCTCCATAGCTCCAATGACCATATCCCCTTTTAGGTGGGGCTGGGATTCCAACCCCTGGGTCCCATTGGTGTTGCACTACCTCTTGCAACCACAGAGACATTTTCTTCCCATGTTCAGTCTGAGGCCAACAAAGCCACCAGATTCACTGAGAGGACTCATCTCATCCACCAACAAGTCCATGATATTTTGCAGAAAGCCAATGCTAAGTACAGGCAAAGCCATGATCAACACCAGGTACCACATAATATTTAGGTGGGAGACAAGGTATGGATACATTTTCAGAAAGAACGCCTTACAGGGCCCCATCATAAGCTTCGTCCACTTCACTATGGGCCCTACACTATCACCAAGACTATGGGTGACAATGATTTTGAGCTCAACACTCTCCCATTTCTTGGCTTGCACCCAGTTTTCAATGTGGACCTCCTCCGACCATATTTTCCACCATTATTGGACACCTTGAAGATCTCAAAACAGTTGAAACCAACAGAGCTCAACCTTGATTACATGGAACATGCATCCACTAATCAGATAGTGGAATCATAGATTAAGGGCACTCACCAATAGAGGATCCAACTTTATGGGGTTGTCAAGGCAGGGCAACTCTTGCACCAAGGAAAGTGGCTAACCCAGAGCCAAATTTAGTAGAAATTCCCTCCCCTAATGGGGGAACTCAATGCAATGGATACCATTTCTTCCTAAGGGGGGAGGAATGATCTAGGTGGATATTGGTGGCCACCCACCTATTCCAACTGGATCCTCTTGACATTTTTTAGTTCAACATGTTCTTCAGTAATTCTTTGTAATTGTGGGTTCTACACTTTCATGGATGTCTGTAGGGTTGTAATTTTGGATTCTACACTTCCACAGCTATATGAATCCCTACACAACTTCCAAGTGGATATTGGTGGCCACCCACCTAATCCAACTGGATTATTTTGAAAGTTTTCATGTGAGTACATCTTTCTGTACTTCCAGATCCGTTTTGGGGCCCTAAATAATGTTTTTTTGGCTTTACATAGTAAAACTATAGATAGAGTCATATTTTGACAACATAATATGTATTTCTCGAAAACACCTTTCCAACAGGCTATCACATGCCTAAAATGGAGGTTGTATGCACAAGTTATGACCTCGGGAAGTTGAGGTACTAACTTACCCATTGGGGCCCACATAACTTTTGGCGTTTCATCTCATAGGGTTAGGGTTTTGGATGTCTAGGGTTTTGGAATTCATGAGTAATGTTAAAAAGGCCTCTAGAGCCTCATTGTAATCATTCTACTCAGACAAATGCACATAACAACCACATCTCTTCTTAGATATAGCTACCACCATTCGAGCAAGTTATTTTCAGTTCTGCAATTTTACAGTTTTAGCCTATTTTATATATTCAATAGAAGTTATTGTTCAATGGATATTTTTTGTTGTTCTCCGTATCTCTGTTCCGGAGCTGTTTGATTTTCTGGTCCAGAATGCGCACCGGATGCACTTGAAAAGTGCCTTCTTGCTCCACTTGAATCACATTCCAATCAATAACATGATTAGTATCAGGTATATTTATTTAGCAAGGATACATGGAATACATTATGAACAGACATAGATGCAGGCAATGTAATCATATAAGCTACTGGACCAATCCTCTCTAGGATTTCAAACAACCCACAATAGCGAGCTGCCAACTTTGAACAATTTCCCAACTTCAGAGAAATTCTATTGGCTTTCACTTTCAAGAATACATGGTCACCCACTTTGAATTCCCTGTGAGTTATGCCCTTATCAACATAGATTTTATTCCTGTCTTGGGAAGCCTTTAATTTTTTTTTTTTTTTCAACATTTTCTCTTCCATTTCCCTAAGCAAATCTGGCCCAACCACTACTCTATCTGCTGGGTTATCCCAGCTTACCGGTGTGTTGCACTTTCTACCATAAAGTGCCTCAAATGGGCTCGTCTTTAGATATTCTTGGTACCCATTGTTATAAGCGAACTCTACCAAGTGTAGGTAGTCTTCCCATTTTGATGGTTTATCCATCACATACATCCTCAACATATCCTCAATCGCCTAATTCACCCTCTCTGTTTGTCCATCTGTTTTTGGATGATAAGTTGTACTCAAATTCAAATTTGTTCCAAATCCATTAAATAATCCGTTCCAAAATTTTGAGGTAAATTTTGGATCTCTGTCAGACACAATTGTCTTGGGTATACCATGTAATCTAGCAATTTCCCTCATATAAACATCAACAATGTCTGCTGCCTTCTGAGTGAGCTTAACTAGAATAAAATGGGCAGCTTTAGTAAGCTTATCCACCACTACCATGATAGAATCATGTTGCTTGTTTGTTCTGGGCAGTTTGGTAATGAAATCCATGGTTACAACTTCCCATTTCCACTCAGGGATGGGTAATGGATGTAGCAAACCAGCTGGGTGTCTATGCTCAGCCTTTACCTTTGACATTCCAAACATCTGGCAATGAAATCAACAACCTCTTTCTTCATGCCTGGCCAATAATATTGGCTCTTGATAGCTGCAATTGTTTTTTGATATCTTGGGTGCCCAACATAAGGCACATTATGCATTTCTCTCAATATCAATTTTTTCAACTCCTGAGAATTTGGTACATAAATTATGGCCCTGTACATGAGAATTTCATCCTTTTCTAGCTTGTATTCTTCAATTTTCTGCTGCAAATTACCTTGCTGTAGTTTTTCCACTAAGTCCTTGTATTGTAAATCTGATTTGGCAGTCTCTATAATTCTGTGTTTCAAATCTGATTGATACATGCTAATGGCTATAACATGCATTTCATGCACTTTTTTGTTGAGTGCATCAACCACTTTGTTCTCCTTCCCCTTGATATGCTTTATATCAAAGTTGTATTCGCTTAGAAATTCTAACCATATGCTTTGCCTAGCATTTAAAGTTGGCTGATCAAACAAATATTTCAAACCATTGTGGTCTTTCCTCATCTCAAACCTTTTCCCCATGAGGTAGTGTCTCCATTTCCTCAAGGCATGTACTATGGATGCCAACTCCAATTCATGAGTGGCATAGTTTCTTTCATACTCCTTCAACTTCCTTGATTCATAACATATAACAAACCCATTTTGATGGTGGACTCCACCAAGTCCCTCTTTACATGAATCTGTGCATACAATGAAGTCTTCATTTGGGTTTGCTATCCTTAGTATTGGAGCACTTGTTAATAATTGTTTCAAGTGTTGGAAATTCTTTTCGCAATCCAATGTCCACTGAAACTTCACACCCTTTCTTTGCAAGGATTTGATTGGGTGTGCAATCTTTGAAAATCCTTTTATAAATATCCTATAGTATCCTGCAAGGCCCATGAATGATCTCACCTCTGTCACATTCTTTGGCACTGCCCATTCTCTAATGGCTTCTATCTTCTCAGTATCCACTGCTATCCCATCCTTTGAAATGATATGACCCAAATAGTGAATTTGCTTTTGATAAAATGAGCACTTGCTCAATTTGGCATACAATTGATGCTCCATTAATACTTGCAAAAACATCCTTAAATGACGTTCATGCTCTTCCTTTGACTTGGAATATATGAGAATGTCATCCAAAATGACAATGACAAACTTGTCTAAATATTCTCGGAAAACACCATTCATTAAGCACATGAAAACAACTGGTGCATTTGACAACCCAAATGGAACCACTATGAACTCATAATGACCATACTTTGTCCTGAAAGCAGTCTTGCTGATATCTTCTTCTTTAATCCTTACCTGATGGTATCCTAACCTGAGATCTATCTTTGAAAAGATCTTTGCATCCTTCAATTGATCAAAGAGATCATCAATCCCTGGCAGAGGATACTTGTTCTTCACAGTCACTTTATTCAACTGTCTGAAATCAATGCACAATCTTAATGTTCCATCTTTCTTCGTCACAAACAAGACTGGGGCACCCCAAGGTGACACACTTGGGCTTATATACCCCTTCTTCAGAAGCTCTTCATGTTTCATTTGCAACTCCTTCAGTTCTGGTGTACTCATTCTGTAAGGAGTCTTTGACACTGGAGCTGCTTTAGGCATTAGATTTATAGAGAAATCAATGTCCCTCCTTGGGGGTAGTCCTGGTACCTCCTTGAACACATCTTCAAAATCTTTCAGGACTGCATAATCTTCCAAATTTGGCACCTTATCTTTAGGTGTCTCCTCCACATGAGCTGCAAATATTTGACACCCTTTTGTGTAACATTTCTTGAGCTGCAATGATGAAATCTCTCTGATGGTTACTGCCCTGGGAATTCCCTGCACTTTCCTTAGTTTACCTTCCTCATCCAAGCAAGTAAATGCTTTGTTATGACAGTCTAGGAGAGCATGATGTTGGTCTAACCAATCCATCCCAATT
This sequence comes from Picea engelmannii, assembly GCA_009831015.1. Classification (NCBI taxonomy): domain Eukaryota; kingdom Viridiplantae; phylum Streptophyta; class Pinopsida; order Pinales; family Pinaceae; genus Picea; species Picea engelmannii. Next base: position 764,271 of record ML779872.1, on the reverse strand, counting down.
AGACAGTCATAGGAACCTAAAGGCAAGATGTTCAAATATGCCTGGGTGTTCATTCCATTCATGTCCATTAGACATAACTTAACCATCTCATTAACTTTTCTTTTGGTTCTTGTAGCCAGCCACACCAACCAAGATTTCCCATTCTTACTTCTTGGCAAATGCAAACTTTCCACCATCTTAGGATCTATATAACTATGACTAGCTCCTAAATCAATTAAAATAGCAATGGTTTGGTTGTTGATCATACCTTCCACTTCAATCATATGTGACTGATACTCTGCTTGCTTGTTGTCTAGGGTTGCATAGATCCTAGGTACCTTTCTGTCCATGTCCTCCACTGTTTCATCTTGTTGTACATCGTGAACAGTCCTCCCTTTTTTTTCTCTATGAGGACAATCTCTGAACATGTGATCCCCTTTACAACCCCAACATTGAATAGGTGGTTGCCTTGGCCTTTGAATTCTTGTGTCAATTTTTTTGGGTTCTTTAGGAGTTTGTTGTCCCTAAGGATTGTTTCTGAAGAATGGTGGCTTATATCCCTTCTTCCTCTGATCCAACTTGAATTTCTTTTTGTCTTCCCAAGATTTTTGGAATGTTGGCCTTGATTTTTGCTGATCATATAGGAATTTAGCTCACCTTATGGTCTCCTCCAATGTCTTGGGATCCTCATACTGTATTTTGTCACTGATAAATGATGACAATCCACTCAAATACCTTTAAATATTCACTGTCTCATCCTTGATGAAAGAGACATACTTCAACAGTTCTAAAGACCTTATCTCATATTCATCAATGGTCATACTCCCAAGCTTGAGTTCAAAGAAATCTTTCATTTTTTTGTCATAGTATCTCTTAGTCAAGTATTTCTTCTCAAAATACCTCTTGAATTCCCTCCAAGTAACACTTTTCTCTTTAATGTGCTACACCTGCACAAGATGATCCCACCACATGGATGCCTTTCCCTTGAGTTGATAGATGGAAATTATACCCTCTGCATGAGAAGAATAATTATGCAATTGAAAATACTTTCTCATTCCCAACAACCATGTCTTTGCATCTTCATCCTTCTTGTGCTCACCATCAAAAGTAGGAGGTTTGATTTTGTTCATTTCTCCTCGTAGTTCATCCACCCCATAACTCTTATGCTTCCTGATAGGGGATGGACTTGAGTTGTTGTGATTCCTCTTATTGGAATGCCTTGGGGAGTGATAGTGATGTCTTCTAACACTTGATTTTCTTTTCTCATCACGAGACTTGTGACTTCCCGATTTGCTCGAGCCATTCTCCTTATCCAATTTCTTTTCTATTCTGTTCAAGCTCTATAATAACTTCATGTTGAAGTCATTCTGCTACTCCTTGGCTCTCATAATCCTTTCATTATCAGCCTTATGGCTTTGGACATCCTTCTGCAAATTTTTAATGGTCTCTGCCATATTCATGTTTTCATTCCTTTCTTCTCCATGTCCACTAGAGTTTGTTCCTTCAATGCTCAAATGGACATCCATCCCTCTGACTTAATCTTTCTGGATGTAATTCCCTTGTGCCCCTTCCATTAATCTGGACTCTAATCTGATATTTATCTATTTTTTGTTAACTATGCAAAATGTGCAACCAACAAAACTTTGTCAGGCTAACTGTTTCAACAATTTCATGAAAATATGAACCATTCTGGTTCAATAATATATATCAGAATCCTTTCTTCTGATTTCCTAGAAATTTGAATGTCTTTATCAATTTTCTGGGTGGATAATTATATTCCACTATCCAAGACCTTTCCAATGCCTGCTCACATGCTCAATTCTGAGTCTTGAGCAGAAAGTTATGGCTCCATGGAGCTAGTTGGGTCTTATAATTTACCCTTCACTGTTTCTGTTGTATCTTCACCCTTCAACAACTTCATGCACACAAATTTCAATCTGTGCACCCGTATTTACCATGTGCTACAACATCACAAGGTAAATCTTTCTTCGTGCACTTTAAAACCATTGTGTATCACTTCTTTGTCACGCCAATAACTTGCGTGCACTTTTGTATCGCTCGCCAATATCTACCACGCACAATTTTGGTTCTTGCACTAATACCCGTTGCGCGTAGTTCTTTGTATCATGCACTGATATTCCACATGCATTTTTCTCTATGCATTGCACCATGCCAAAGTTCAATATGCCCCCACTGCACACAATAATATGCACGCACCATTGATTACATTGTCACGAGACAACTTATCTTCATACTGTGCGCGCACCAACCAAACTCCTTTGTGCTTTGCAATACTGTGCACACCACGTGCACCATTACTATGTGTGTGCACACCGCACAATGCTAAATTTAGTGCGTGCATCCACACACAATATTCTTCCGCGCGGCGCCACAATTTACCACGCGCTCCTGCACGCCAACATTTTCCGTGCGGTGCCAAAATTTAACGCGCATCAACACGCCAATACCTTGCCACACAATGCCGAATTTTACATATCCTGAGATTTTCATTGCGCCACATGAATTTATGGTGCACTCAACTGCGCACATTCACCTTTATGCGCATCGATTCCTTGTGAATTCTGCTACAAAAATTAGGGCTTTTCCCAATTCACCATAGACATTCGACAACTATGAAATTCGTACAATTTCACCCCGATAACACCAGATCACCCTCTGTAACAACAAATTGTTGTGGGTTGACATTTCTGGAATGAAATTTTCCCAAACTCAATTCACGAATTGAGAATTTTAATTATAAAACTCGCTCCAACTGTCATGGATTCACTGTAACTTCAAATTTGACCAATTCCAGGTCCAAATTTGCTAGAACAAATATTAAATCAGTAATATCTTATCACTTGGTTGAATTTCTCCATTTTCTCATGAATTCAACCAACCGAAACTGGGGATTTTCCAATTTCCATACCATATTGTAGCTGGATGTTCTGCAACTCGAAATCGGACCACTTCGAAATAAATCCGCTATGTAATTTTTCTTCAACTCAACTCGTTTGGCCCATTCAAGCTCATTGTTGAAACTGAGGCTCTGATACCATATTGTAACATCCCCGACCACCAACAGGCTGGGGCATGCCACTACTCAGATGATTTACTTAGCTCTGAAACCGTTTTGTAACGTCCCTGACCATCCATGTCGGGCCACTCTACACCAGAAAACACTTATGTTCTCTCTGCAGAACATACTGTAACATACCCAACATCTAACTGAGCTATGCTACATAATTTTTTCTAACTGCATGCAATTAAAACATATGCACACGGAACACCTACGAAATCTTTACATGTAAAACGTAAATAGACAAATACATTTTGTAAATGCATGGATTCACACTGAAATAATAGATTAACACTTACATGAAACATATACAAGAAATACCCATAAAAATAAACACGTAAATAACAATCGTCCCCCGACCACCCATGGTCGGGCCATGCTATGCCATAGAACACTTACGTTCTCTCTGCAGAACATACTGTAACATACCCAGCTTATATTATGAGCTATGTCACACAAAAAATTTCTAACTGCATGCATTTAAAACACACACACACAACACTCTTACAGAAGCTTGATATATAAAATGTAACAGAAAAATACATTACGTAAATGCACAAATTCACATTGAAATAACAGTAAACATAGACATGCAACATATACAAGAAATAGACAAAAACCTATAGACAGCTATAGCCACTCATATGATAAACCCATAAAATAAACACGTAGATAACAATGCAACATGCAATTTTATCACACAGTTAACACTTATCTTTTTAAGAATATCACCAAATGCGTGTAGACCTTCCATGAACCTCCCAAATTTATACCACACTGTTCATCACTCTCAACAGTGAGTCACCCCCAAGCTAGGAGTAAACTCCACTCGGGTAAAGGGTTCCTAACTAGGATAATGGCTCATGGAAAACTGGAAAGACTTTGTCACGGTGCTCACTCAAACTAACGGCCTACAATATCTCATTCCCCACATGCCTATCCCACCCAAGGAAGTGTGCCCCTTCTCTACTCAACAGTCCCTCGGCTACCCCACTTCCCTTCCAGGGCTTCAACCACAGGTCGGACAGGAAGTCTCAGAGCCCTGCAACTGCCGTTTAGCACCTTCAGGAAATCAACTCCCAACAATTATCTCACCCAAAGAATTTCTCATGGGCCTGACAACCCACCTCTTCAATATCCCACGGGCCTGACAACCCACTTCTTCAGTATCCCACGGGCCTGACAACCCACTCCTTCAGCCCAGCTCCCCAACTAACCAACTACACAAACCTATATGGCCATGGATACAAGTTCAGATATAGTGAAATGAATGTCTGAGGATAACTGACTACGTGAGTGAAAAATGGTCATGGAATCCTCGTTGAATGATGGAAAACATGCCCTTCAAATGATGGGGGGGGGTGTGAAATTGAACTAAGTCCCAAAAATATGTATGCATGTCCCCAAATTGACACTTGTCATGTTGGGAGCTACTTTGGCCCACTTGTCCCCAACTTTAGAACTTAGGATAAAATAATTATCCATACTTTATGATTTAAGAAATATTAATATAATATTCCTTTTTGGCTCAAGATCCATAGCTTATCCCCTCTCCTTAACTTAGCCCCTCCCTTAACTAACTAGTGGAACTTAGTCCGCCATCTCTTTTATCGTGGTTGATCTGCACACAACGATGTATTTTATATTAAATATGAGACATGTACAAAAATAGGCGCACTAGCCCTTAACATCTAGGCTCTCCGGTCTAATAAAAACATAAGCATCTTAGCTTATAATAACTAGCTCACCAACCTATAAAACATATCATATACACAAAGGCTCCTTGGCCTCAACATCGCGTGTACTTAAGATACTGCGCGTGGTATCTTGGAATGTGCACACTTCCTCATTTTACTACGCATTACATGCGTGCACTATGCCATGAAATGCACATACAAAAATGATATCAAAACAACTCATCAGCTTAAGTACATTTTTGTTTACACTTACAATTGGGTTCAGCCTTAGGGATATTACAATCCCCTCCCCTTATTTTGTTGATTAAGGTTGGTTGTCATTGATGTCAACCCTTGAAGAAAGCCCTGTAGCACAAAGGTTTGGGTAATGGACCCAATATTGTTTGATGTAAATATGACTCATTATTGTTTTGTCATGGTTGATAAGAAGTAAATATGG